>PVJS01020415.1:0-32610 GCA_004027185.1 Glis glis
TAGTATAGTTATTCTTAATTTTAGTGTTAGTACACACTATTAACTTTTTTTTTTTTTTTGCAGTACCGGGGATTGAACCCGGGGCATTCTACCTCTGCGCTACACCCCCGGCCCTATTTTTTTATACTTTATTTTGAAACCGGGTCTCACAAAGTTGCAGAGAGCCTCACTAGGTAGAGAGAGAGAGAGAGAGACAGCGAGAGAGAGAGAGAGCGAGCTGAGGCTGGCCGCGAACCCGGATCCTCTGGTCTCTGCCTCCCAAAGTACTGGGATTACAAGCGTGCGCCACCATGCCCAACTTCACTATTAACTTTTTAAATAAGGATATATTAGCTTCAATGATAACCAGTATGCATATTATTGAGAAGAGTTTACTTTTAATTTAGATGTCAGTCAATAAAAACTCCCTAAAAATTGGCAGAAAATATATAGTCTCTAACAACTGTATATCAAAAACATATCTGTTATTATAATTTATATGCGGGAGTTAATGATTTTACCAAAATGTAAGTTCCATGAGAGCAGCAGTTTTTGCTTCTTTTGTCCATTGCTAGTCGCCCTAGTGTTTTGAATAGTATCTGAAAGGTGCTGAAAGTATGTGTTAAATGAATGGCTTTTCTTTCTTCAAGTTTTATTTTCTTCTTATTTTAAGTTTTTATACTTTTGTTGGCACATTGTAATTACACATCATAGTGAGATTCAACGTGATGCATTCATACATGCACTTGGTGTATTTCCCTCCATATCTCCCCCCTCCCCCCTCCTCCCTTCCCTGTGTGGTTAGTAAGATTGGTAGTGATTCCTTCATATATGAATATAACATTATTTTAACTGTTCCCTTCCTTAAGTTTTGTTTTGCCGCTCCCCACTTCCCTCTCCCAATCCCCTTCCACCATCTCCCGGTCTCTTTCCTCATTTAACTGAAGTCCCTTTTGTTTCCTATTTTCTCTCTAGCTTCCACATATGAGAGAAAACAAGAGACTTGACTTTCTCAGACTGGCTAATCTCACTAATTATAATATTCTCTAGTTCCATCCACTTTCCTGCCAATGACATAATGCCGTTCTTTATGACTGAGTAAAAATTCATTGTGTGTATATATCACATTTCCTTTATCCATTCATCTGTTGAAGGACATCTAGGTTGGTTCCATAATTTCCTAGGTTGGCTGTTGTGAATTGTGCTGCTATAAGCATGGGTACCCATGTACTACTATAGTATTCTAACTTTGTTTTGGAAACATAATGAGGTATGGTATCGTTGGGTGGTATGGTAGTCCCATTCCTAGTCTTTTGAGGAGTCTCCCTATTAATTTCCACAGTGGTTGTACTAATTTACAATCTCACCAACAGCGTATACAGCGTATAATAGTTTCCTATTTCCCTACATCCTCTCCAGCATTTATGATTGTATTCTTGATTATCACCACGAGTGAATGGTTTTTCTTAAGCAGATATAAATGAGTAGCAAGTAGCCAAGACTAAAAATTTTGGAGGACTCTCCAAGGTTAAAGAGCTTTTAGTTCTTGAATTTTATTCCCACTTTCAGGTGAAGTTGGTGATCAGTTTGGAAGTTGAGAAGGGATTTTGGCTTTGATATTAATTTGTGTTTTACAAATCTTTAGCCCAGGCATTTGCAGCCACATTCTCACCTTGACAGTTTGCAATGCCAGAGATGACAACAGATAGAAAAGTTCTAGTTCATCTGTCTTTAGGCCCTCAGGGTGTCTTTCACATAGTGAGTATTCAACACAAATTTTTGCACTGGGCTAGGCAACATAAGCTGTAGGTACAGCTTTCTATTTTTCTTAGCAATTATTGATCAGGGCAAAGATGGACATAAGGACTGAACAGACATACTGTTCTTCAGTCCTGCTACAATGATTAAGTTTGGTTTTATTTCCAGACGCAGAAGGAAAAGCAGTTAACATATTGAAAAATTCCACACAATTCTTCTCTACCTGTCAGTCATTTCAAAGACGATGTGATCTGCATAATTCCCCATGTGGTTTTACAGGGTATTTATGTTGCATGAAGATAATTTGGTTATTGAGTGTTTCAATATGAGGATCCTTCAAGGGCCATGCAGGTTGCTGGTTACTGGCTCAGCTCGTTCTTGGCTGTTCCCACCTGAGCAGGACTCACATCCCACAGTTGGGGACACTTCCTGGCTGAATTTTAAGTGGGGAGTTGGGCACTCAGTGAGAGGGGGCGGTGAGTACTAAGCACCTCCTCACCACCTTCCTCTGTCTACACATGTTCTTCAGGTGAGAGCAGTGGTTAGTATAGGATGCTCACTTTCAACACTCTCCTTTCCAAATGGAGTCTTCATGTCTAGAGCCATTGGGATCCAGAATCTTCCATCTTCAAAGATTTATGTTTTTTGCTGGATATTCATTTTGGTCTTTAATACTTGGCATCCTGAGAAGGTCAACACATTGCATAACCACAGCAGCTTTGTCCGATGGCCCCTGAGTCTTTCAATGGTTCCCTCCTGCCATACGCTCTGGGAACAAACTCCTACCAGCTTCTGGGGCTCCAAACCTTGAAGGTACAGTGAAGTTGGGTGACATGATTGTGACCATTTGCCATGACAGGTGAACAAAAGCAGGTGTGGACACTTGGAGAAGTGCTGGTCATCTAAAGAGTAGTTCTTACTGAACCTAGAAGAGTCAATGACCAAAGTTGGCTTAATTTGAAGTCAGAATTTCCAGAGCCCAGAAGTCACATAGAGTACTTGATTGTTCCATTTTATGGAAGGCAACAAGGAAGTGACTTCTTAGATCGTGTCATTTCGTGTGTGTGTGTGTGTGTGTGTGTGTGTGTGTGTGTGTTACTCTCCCAGCTTTTTTTATTTTTTGTTTTGAAACAGGGTCTGGATTGCTGAGAGTCTCACTACATTGCTGAGACTGTCCTTGAACCTGCGATCCTCCTATCTCAGCCTCCCAAGTACAGGCATGTACCTCCACACCCATGTCATTTCTATATTAAATTCTTGAATTGTGTGGTGCATAAGGACTGACTGCATCATAGAACCAAAGCCTCATGCCTTGAAATTAGAAATTCTCTAATACGCTGATATATAAAAAAGAGTTGTATTAGCTAAAGGGCTAAAAGAAATGAGCAAAGGATTAAAAACCTGGAGAAAGAGATAGGGGGGGGGAAACATCAATAAGCACATGAGAAAATGAATCTAAAATAGTAACATTAATAAAATTTGGAATTCTTTGTTAAGCATGATGAAATTAAAAAAAATTTAGACTACATAGCAAAGAACTCAAAACTTTGTTCCTCTAAAAAATCCTTGAGAAATGTGGCTCTTGAAAGTACTTCAGGTACTTTCTCACATTGCTGTCATCTGTCAGATGGATTTCAGGAAATCTGCTTATTCATTGACCAGCCAATCTTCTTGTTGATCTTTCCACATGGAATAATAGACAAAATATTACTTTAAAATCTTATATATTGAGTTAAAAGGGGGAAGAAAGGGTACTTTTCAAAAGGGAAGAAAAATAGGTAGTGGAAACCACCTTGATTTCACACTGACATCAAGCTATGACAGGTAAAACAAGAAATCTATTGACATTGGCAAAAATTAAATGATGAGGTAAATACCCAGAAAAGAACACACCAAATGAGTTGGCTTTGTTGTTCCACCAAAGACTAGGAATTTGGGTGAGGTACCTTTAAGATACTATGTCTCTTAATGTTTTGCAGGGAAAATGAGTTCATGTGACTGATACTTCCAGTGACCACAGAGGCCACCTGGCTCTACAGATTCCTCGCCATAAACCTCTGTCCAGCGTGTGCCATCTTTCCTCGTCAGTCAAGAGCACGGAGTCAGACCATGGAAGAACTCTTCTATCCTGGTGACCAAAACCAAAAAGAGACCTTAGTTCTGCAACGTAAGACCTGTGTGACCCCAGAGAAATAATTTTTATTTCTTTGTGTCTCAGTTTCTCCTTCAGCAAATGGGGATAACCTAACACCTAACCTCATACAAATTATTGGGAAGCTGAAATGAAACAATGCTTAAGAGGGGCTCAGCATCTTTCCTGTTGTGTGGTAAACAACATGACCATTACGTGCAGTGTCTCTTCACTAGCCTGCTCACTATCAACTAATTTTTCTCCCTTTGGTCAGTCTTCTCTCTCCTTTGTCCTTCCATTCATCCACAACATCATTCATTCTTTTAGTCCCAAGTTAAGCACTGTCTCTTCCAAGGGGCCTTATCTGAGTACATTCACTGGAATGAATGTTCTCTTCCTCAGAATTCCTGTATCATTTATGGTTTGTATAGTGGATCTGAGTACTTGAATTCATTCTTTCTTATGTTACACAATACTTGTTTTGTGACAATTAGTCCTAAATCCTTTCATGGATTTAGAATAATAGGGCTTAAGGTTACAAGGGTTCCTTAAAAGATTACATTATCACTTGTGAAAAAAAGGTAGTACTGTTCCCATTATATTGATGTGGTCATTGAGGGCCAATTGCAAATTTTCCAGACCCAAGGTCAAGCAGCGACTAAGTGGCAGGTCAGTAGGACTTCAAAGATTGTGCTTATTTACATAGTGGTGCATAGACTTTGGAGGAAGGCCAACCCAGGTTTGAATCTGTGACCTGGAGACAGTTACTTAACCTCTCTGAGCTTTGTTCTCCTTACCTGTTAAGCGGGGTTGGTAGTACTTACCTTGAAGAGTTGTAGAGAAGATTAAATGGAATAATGCGAAGCTCCTAATACAGTGCCCAGCATTGTTGAGTAGATGCTCAGAATCAGACCCCCTTCTAGTCCTTTCTACAACTCCAAGAGGAAAGAGGGCATCCTCTATAGCTTCTAACCTCCAGGCCTGTATTAAGCAGTATTGCATAAGTACTTGATTTATTGACTCAAGAGCAAAGCAGGGGATTTGGGCTAGTGATCAGTATTGCAACACTATTATCCCTAGAGTCTCTTAGCCATGCAGTTGTAAGAACTCATGTGTCTCTGTGACCAAAGCCGAGAGGAGACCTGTGTCCTGTGAACATTGTGGTTGTACTTGGCAGAAAGTTCTGCATTATGAGACTGTGACCTCCTAGTTCACTTTACCTTGACAGGCATTTATTATTATTCTAAACACTCTTAAAGACTATTAAATATAAAAGTGATCAAAATTTGGTTTTTCCCACAAAGAACGCACAGATTTGTGAGGAATAACAGATACAGATGGCCCTCTGTATCCGTGGGTTCCACATCTGTGGATTCAACCAACCGAGTATTGACAATATTTGAAAAAAGAATTGTGTCGGTGATGAATACATATGGACTTTTTTCTTATCATCATTTCCTAAACAATACAGTATGTCAACTATTTACATAGGATTTACATTGAATTAGGCATTTGGGGTAATCTAAAGAAGATTTAAAGCATATGGGAGGATGCATGTAGGTTATATGCAAATGCTGTGCCATTGTATATAAGGGACTTGAACATTTGTGATTTTCACATCCATTGGGAATCCTGGAACCAATTCCCTGAGGATACTGAGGATGACTGTATATTTACACATAACATTTGTAGATTTACGTGCTACAGAAGAAATGGATGCAAAGTGATGTGGAAACAGATAGAGCAATCCGTTCTGGAAAGACAGTTGTAGAAAAAGGTGATATTTGACCTGGACCCTGTGATTCAGATGTTTGCCAAGTAAATGCATACTATATTAAACGTGTTCACAGCACTGCAATTTCCTTTCCTCTTGTTTTCCTCTTTCATTCCTCTAGCATGGCGACTTAATCGGGCATTCTGAAAGGGTTTTAATGATCTGGATGGTCTATACTCTCAGATTCAGCAAGTTGGGAGAGAGAGATTGCAGGAGGGGGCGGAGTGTGGGTAGGAAAACACTTTGAAGATCATGAATAACGTGCAAATGCCTAGCAGCCAACATAGCCCATACGACGGGAAGCATCTTTCCCAAACTGAAGGTGACATTAGTATCAAGTCTATTTATGTAGCTCAATAAATAAAGACTGCATTAAAAATGCTCACAGCGCTGCCTAATAAATCCACAATCCAGCTCAAGCTGGGCTTATGTAAGCTGGGAGGAATCCTGGCAGAGTCCTTTGCAGCTTCACACACTTTGTTTGGAAGTGTGAGATATTAATTAAAGAGAAGCTGGATTCCAGCATCCAGCCTGCTCTGAGCTGGCAGCTTCTTGCCAACTATCTGTCACAGTGAAGACCACATTCTTCCTAAATCTCCCTCTTTTTGAGTTTGAGCCCTACGCCTCCTCTACTTAGCTCATACTAGGCCTTCTGGTCTCCTAGCTGGGGACCTCATGATTTGGTCGTTGTTTAAGCTTTTCAAAGACCTTCTTAAGGTCTTGTGTGGTGAGATGATGGATTGCAAGAGAGCCTCTGGGAAATCAGGTGGGATTAACACAGAAGGCAAAGACAATTGGTCAAGGAGTTCCCTTTCTTTGGAGGACAGGAAAATTGTGCTACTCCTGAATAAGCATAAATAGCAACCATGTTTTCCCAGCAGTTCCTAAAAGAAGGCCTTAAAGTATCAATACCTTAGAGTATCAATACCTTAGAGTATTGATACTTTAACCAGTATCAACATCTACTTAGTTATTGGCAAGTTGAGAAATAGGTTATTTATCTCGGGTCCCTTCCCTCTTCCTCTCTAGTCTAGCTCAGTGTATATACTGCCCTCTAGCCACTGTGTGCCATCCTTCTGCTCGGAGTGAAGACTTGTGTAGTCATTTATAACTTAGTATAAATGAATCCTTAAGTGGGACCCCTGGTTGTTGGGGTAACTAGAGTCAGAGTTTTGGTCTCCACTGCTAGTATGTCCGGTTTGAATTCCGGTTCCGTCACACTAGCTAGCCATAGCCTTGAGCAAATTGTTTTACTTCTCTGTGTTTTAGACCTTGTGTTTATGTTTCGTGTCCTTGTAACAGCTCTCAGTCTATGACTACCACACAGAAACCTGCTAATTCTTGAGAAAAAGGTTTGTATCAAAGAGGCAAACCATACCATGGTTTCCAGGTTAATTATATCTGACCCAGGCCAAAAAATAAGAAGAAGAAATCTTACCAGAGTCATTAGTGTGAATATTTTATTTGTATATGTTATCAAAATAGAATAATGTTTGTGAATTAGTATTTAATACAAAATGGAGTGATTTCTCTTTTTACCATATGTCGATGGAGCACTTGTTCTGAGCTCTGTGCTGTATTTAATGTACTAGGAATATGGTGCTGAGTGAGACAGGTGTGAATTCTTCCCCTCTTGGGGCCACCCACCAGAACTCTCCATGATGATGGAGATAGTCTCTACCCATGCTGCCTAATATGGTAGCCAATTGCCACACAAGGCTATTGAACACTTCAAATGTGGTCAGTGCCACTAAGAAATGGAATTTCAAATTGTATTAAATTTTAACCAGTTGAAAGTTACATAGCCACGTGTGGCTGGAGGCCACCGCATCAGTCAGCTCAGCTCCAGAGTCCAGTGCTGTGAGTGCAAAGTCTGCTTAACAGCGTTGTTTTCCAGAACCATCTAGCCAGAGCTGATATGGAGAATGGCCCCAAGATCTTAGCAGATTGTTGATTATTAGACAAATATTTCATAAACTCAGACATTCTAAAGAGCTTTCTCAATAAAACACATGTCTTGCATATCTACAAGTCCAGCTTCACGAAAGAACCCTGATTGAATCCAGCTGATCTGAGCGCCTTCTCCCTTCGGGCCTGTTTATGATACTTTAAATTCTTATTGTCCCAAAGGAATGTCGCTTGGCACAAGTTCTGAAAAGGATGCTGGTGGGGGGGGGGCATTGTGGTGCTCAGCTTCTTAGTTTATTAAAGAACTGTGACTCCCACCTGTCTTCTCACCCCCATACACGCACACACACGTATGCACATATATGTAAGTGTGTGGTGGTTCCTTCTCTAAGTCCAGAAGAACGCCTTCCGGGAATGCATGCCGACGTGCTGACAGCTCCACGAGAGGACGGATGTCCTTGGCCTTGTGCGTTCATTCCGTCTCACCAGATGCGTTTTAGGTTTCGTTCGAAATAGTTTACATCCTTAGCAGAGAGAACAAGGTGGAAACAGACCCCCTCTGAGGCCTGTTCTAGAGACGTGAGGCTATTGACTAAACACCCCGCTGAAAACTTGTGCAGAAGCAGAAAAGCATCAGCCAGGAACCCCGGCTCGGAACTGGGGAAGTCCAGGCAGGTCTCCACACGGCTGTGCTCTGGATTTTTCCCCAGCAAGAAGAATGAAGAGGCACACCAGATGCAGACCAAGGATGCAATGGCCGAGAATGGCTGCAGTCCATTCCTGTTCTCTCTCTCTCTCTCTCTCTCTCTCTCTCTCTCTCTCTCAGTACTGGGGAGGGAACCCAGGGGGCATTCTACCTCCAAATTATACCCCCAGCCCTTTTGATTTTGAAACAGAGTCTCGCTAATTGCTGAGGGTCTCACTAAGTTGCTGGGGCTGACATCAAATCTGTGATCCTCTTGTCTCAGCCTCCCAGATACTGGGATTACAGGTGTGCACCACCACACCCAGCTCAGTCCATTCCCATTATATCCTTTCTTCCAGGAAAAGGCCCAGGAAAGGGCCATCCCTTGCAGGGACAGCTGGGCGACCTCTGCAGTATCTGGCCCACCTAGAATGGGGTCGGGACGAACGCCAAGGGCAGCTCAGAAAGGAGGACGATCACAGATGGCGTCTTCACTGTGGCTGGCCGTGTATGTGGCCGGGGTGGATAGTGTGTGAGGAATGTTTGCCCCACCCTCTTAGCTCTGATGAACTTATATACACTATGAAGCACAGGGTTTTTTTGATCCCTAGCCTTGGAACTCCCCAGTCTCTCAGCATCTCAGCAGCCTGGCTCACAAGACTTTTTTTTTTTTTTTGCGGTACTGGGGATTGAACCCAGGGGCATTCTACCTCCGCGCTACACCCCCGGCCCTATTTTTTATTCTTTATTTTGAAACAGGGTCTCACTAAGTTGCAGAGGGCCTCACTAAGTAGCTGAGGCTGGCCTCGAACCTGGATCTTCCGGTCTCAGCCTCCCAAGTATTGGGACTACACCATGTTGCAGAAGAGAACTCTAAAAGCTGGGCTCTGGATCAAAGGTCTTGATGCCCAGACTTTTGGGCCAGTTGGGTCAGGAGCTTTTTGTGGGGAGGGGCACTGCCATTGTTAGGAGAAAGAACCTAGACCCGGTGCTGGGGACGTGCGGAGGCACAGAGGACAATGAGGACCTGGACCCGAGGAGGAGTGGCGCAGAAGTGACAGAGCTGCAGGGTCCTCTCTGCCTCAGCCGCCCAGCAGTGCATGGGCGCGCCCGGTGCAGAAGACAGGGCTTCTTCCAGGCTCGGGTTGTGACGCTCTGCAGGTGGCAGAGAGAGAGAGCGGAAAGGAGGCTGTTTCTGCGGGATTCGGGTTCCTTTGGGAGGTGCGGTAAGGGGAAATGGTCCTTAGCTTCTTTCAGAACTGTGGAGAACGCGCACGTGCGCACTCAATGTTTGGCAGCCTCCCCCGGGACTCCAGGGCCTCTCCGTGGGACCCCTGGGAAGGTGCTTTACCAAAACATATGTCCCTTGGTCCCCCTGCGTCACATTCCCCGGGAGTATTGTCAAGATGCAGATTCCAGGGCCCCACGTTGGACTTACCGTATCAGAATCTTTGGGTTGGAGACTGTGGAACCCATCCTGAGATTTCCTTTTGAGAACAAACCCCTCATAGGGGAGAAGCTCCCAGAGCAGGGACCCATACCAAGTCCCCGCTGGTCCTGCTGCAGGAGGGGAGTTCTGGGCGGGCAGGCTGGCTGCTCTGTCTGTGGCATGCCAGGAAGGGCCCGGAGTTCTGTGTCCTTGTCCCAGCACTTTTGCAAGTGGCGCAGATTATCAGCTCCTCAGTCCTCAGGCTCCTCTTTGTCTCAGCGAGGCAGAGGAGGGACCTGATGGCTGAGATTTGTCCCTCTCCTTTGTTGTGGTTTTTACTGGCGTTGTAGGAGAGTCTTCTGAGTAAACAAGGGGTGGGGGCACATTGGTGGCCAAGGAGGTTTAACCGTGATGGTTTTCATATCCTTTACTGAGGAGGTTCAGTTTCTCATTTATGAAGGTTTAAAACACACACTCACACACACACACACACACACACACACACACACACACATTTATTTATTTTCCACACTTGTGTGTATGTATGTGTATATATATGTATGTGTGTGTAAGTGTATATGTGTGTGTGTGTGTGTGTGTGTGTGTGTGTGTGTATACCTCTGAGTTATACCCCCCCAGCCCTTTTTATATTTTGTTTTGAAACAGGGTCTCTCTAGGTTGCGGAGAGTCTTGCTAAGTTGCGGAGGCTATCCTTGAGTCTGCGATCCTCCAGTCTAAGCCTCCCAAGTACTGGGATTACAGGCCTATGCCACAGTGCCTGGCCCTTTTTATTTTAGACAGGGTCTTGCTAAGTTGCCCAGGCTGGCCTCAAACTTGCCATCCTCCTGCATCGGCCTCCCGGGTACCTGTACACACATTACAGATGTGTGTACAACTTGGTTCTTTCATTCTTAATATATTGTGCCCTTTTTTTCATAATGGTACATAACAGCAGAACTTTTAATTATCTGCCCTAGCCAATGATATAAAACCATAATTAAGCAATCACCAAATGATTTTTTATTATCACAAACAATATTAAAGTGTCAGAGTAAACTTTTTGGTTTTTTTTATAGCTGTCTTTGTGTATTTGTCAATTTCTGTAGGATACATTTCTAGAAGCAGAAACAGTAGGTGAAACAGGGCGTGTAGGCGAGAATATTTTTACTTTCTGGACAATCTGGATATCAGAAAGTGAAGTGTATTCGAATGTCTCTTCTAAGTGCTGAAGGTCTTTTAAAATCTTAATCCAAGTACAAGGTGAAGGTTAGGACATCTGTTTTCCAGGGATGTTTGAGATTCTGGGTTCTGCCACTAAACAGCTACGAAGGGTGGAGCTATGAAGAAGGCTTAGCACTCATCATTCCAGGCTGTGATTTCTTCCGTGTGAAATGACAACTTGGTAAGATTCTCTTTCTGAAGCCCCTTTAGCGCTAACATTCTCTGATCTGATGAGTGTTTTTAGCTCTCTGCCTTTGCTTTCCTATGTATGAAAAAGCACTTGCTTCTTTTGGCCTTGTAGGATCAATTCGTTACTGCCCCACTCTGCAAAGAGCTCTCAAAGTGAGATGTGCTGAGAAGTTCTCTTACTGTGGAACAAGCAGCTCATTCCTGGGTTTGACCTAAAACCGCTTTGACTTCTAAAATAGTCGCTGGGTCTTTAAGCCAACAGGAGATGTATTGAGTCCAAGAGGCCACTCTGTCTCCACATTCGGGACTGTCAAGACAGGAGGTGTGTGGAAAGGCCACTGGGGTCTCCCATCTCTCTGGGGAATCTTGCCTTCCTGAAATGAGTATTTCCAACTGGACATTCCTGAACAAAGAAGCAACTGTGTGGACCCAGACCTCACACAACACCCAGTGTGTACAAATAAGATGAGGGACTTACCCAGCGTACGGCTGTGTTGTTCGGGACAAAGTCTCGGGTAACAAGGCTTTCACTGTGTTCCCTAGTCATTATCTCGCTTCACCCTCTCAATGTCCCTGATGTGATATTGAGAGCGGGGACAGTCATCCCTATTGATAAGACACAGGTGCAGTGACTCAGAGGCTTGCTGGCCAGTCCCATACCGCAGGGCACGAGTGGCAGAGCCGGGCACGGTGCAGGGCTCCATCCTCCTCCTTTTGCTGGGGGTTCGCGGCAGGCTACTCTCCAGTCCCTTTCTGCTGGCTCTTTCTAATGGCTGGGGTCCGCTTGGGTGCCTTCTGTAGCCAGGGCTCATCCTGTACGACAGGCACAACTCCCTGGTATTTTAAGGGGCACGAACAGGCGATAGCATGGAATTTCTCTGAATTTGGGATCCGGCCAATGGAGAGCTTTACTTTCTAAAACACAAGAAAGAAGAAAATTAAATGACTGAAGGTTCTCCGTGGGATTGTTGGTTCTCAATCTATCCTCCTTCACACCCTTTGAAGCTGTTTTGGAAGGAAGTCTTGTGATGTACCATGATGGACCAGAGGAAGCCAAAGGTAGCCTTTGGCTTTATGATTTTTTTTTTTCTGGCATCCCCTAGCCTGAGCCTCTAGGGCATATTCTAGAGAGCTTTTAGGGTGCCCAGATGCACCAAAAATTAGGGGCCCCTTGTAACTAGTGAATCAAAATGAGACTGTCAGACAGGACTAACCTCGAAGACAACTGAGAGGAGCCAGGCATGGTGGGACACACCTGTAATTCCAGTACTTGGGAGACTAAGACAGGAAGATTGCAGGTTTGTGGCCAGCCTCAGCAACTTAGCAAGGCCCTCCACAACTTAGTGAGACCCTGTTTAAAAAAATAAAAATAAAATAGGGCTGGGGGTGTAGCTCAGAGGTAGAATGCCCCTGGGTTCAATCCCTAGGACCACAAAAAAAAGAGAGAGAGAGAGAGAGAGAAAATGAGAAGGGAGGAAGGAAAGGAAAGAAAAGAAAACTGGGAGGAAGAAACAGAAGTCCGATGAATTTCTCCTGCTATCTAACATGTCCTCCTCTTCTATACACACACACCTTCTCCCCTGCCTTTTAATTAATTAATTAATTAATTTATTTGCAGTACCGGGGATTGAACGCAGGGGCGTTCTACCTCCGGGCTACGCCCCGGGCCCTATTTTTTGTGCTTTATTTTGAAACTGGGTCTCACGAAGTTGCGGAGGGTCTCACTAAGTAGAGAGAGAGAGAGAGAGAGACAGGGAGAGAGAGAGAGCTAGAGAGCTGAAGCTGGCCAACGAACCGGATCCTCCGGTCTCCGCCTCCCAAAGTACTGGGATTACAAGCGTGCGCCACCACACCCGGCTTCCCCTGCCTTTTAAAATCTCACATTCTCTTCCCTCACTGACCCTACTCCATCCCTACCCCAACCTCCCATCTCTCTCAACTGCAGCCTTACAAGAAGGAAAGTAGATCTGATTGGCTCAGAGCCTTGAAACATTAGGGACCTCCTCTGGTTCCACATCTCCATTTCCAACATCCTTTTTTCCTTCCAGGGACCAAGCATTTGAATTTTAAAAGAGGATTTGATATGCATTTTCACTAAAAGAAAGAAGTCAGGAATGGTGGGAAAGGAGGGGAATTTTCTAATCTTCCAGATAATTGCATTGGTGCCCATCCCAAAGCGCTGAATTAGCATCTAAGAGTTGTGATCAAACAGAAGCAGAAGACAGAAGAAGCTCAGGAGAAAGGCTGGTGTCCCCTGCCCATGTAAGCGACTCTCCCATCTGGAAAGGCAGCCATGAGGAGGCGCAGGCAGCAGCGGCACCCAGGCGGGGTTCCCAGATCTGTTCCCAGTCCAAAGTGCTTTTCTTGGCATCGGAGCCGATATCTGGATCTTTGGATCAAAGTCCTGTTTGGGAACTTTCAGAAGGGTCCAGAAGATTATCCTGACTACTTGCCCTGGTGTGAATCTTCGGCAGAGGCAATGTATTACAATGACCAAATTGTTAAAGCTACCTCTTTCCTACCACAAAAACTCCTATCTAGTCTTCAATACCCAAATCAAACACCACCTCCTCTGAGATATCTTCCTGTTCTCCCTCCAATAGATTTACTCCATTCTTCCTGTACACTCTCTGCCCGTGTCTCAGGGACACACTGTATTGCAATAGCACGTAATATGCCTATTTTAAATTCATTAATCTGTGAGCTTCTTGACTGCAAGCGGAGGCCATTTTTGTAGCACACATAACACAGTGTCCAACATATAGTAGATGTTCAATAAACAGCAAGCAAATGGATGAACACATGTGTCCTTGTTCTGCCTTTAACTAGTTGAGCATCTTAGATAACTTGTTCCTCCTTATTGGATTACCCACTTTGATAGTAGAGATACTGCAATTTGTCTAACGAGCAGAGTATGACGCAAAAGAGATAAGAAATATCCTTAATATGCATATGATGCAAAATCATAAACTCTTAGAGCTGGAAGGATTATCTAGCATTATGGTTTTCAGAAATTTCACATCATGGAACTGTGTTTTCAAGGAAAGTTGAACAGGATAGTCCAATATTTTGAAGACTTATCTGTTTGATAAAAGATAAATGATAAATGTGAACTTCTCTAACTGAAGCCCCAGCACACTGTCCCCTTCCTCTCCTCTCCCCCCACTACCACCCCACAGGTCCAAGAAACACAATTCAAAAACCAAACCTCTTACTTTAGAGAGAAGAAACTGAACCCCAGAGAAGGAGGTGACTTTCCCAAGGCTGCAGAGCTAGTTGGAAATAAAAGTAAGCCAGGAGCCAGGTGTGGTGGTGCACACCTATAATCCCAGTACTTGGGAGACTGAGACAGGAAGAGCTCAGATTTGAGGACAGCCTGAGCAATGTAGTGAGATTCTCAGCAACTTTGTGAGACTCTGTTTCAAAACAAAAAATAAAAAGGGCTGGGGATATAGCTCTGAGGTAGAATGCTCTTGGGTTCAATCCCCAGTACCAAGAAAAAAAAAGTAAACCAGGAAGGAATGAATAGGAAAGACCATTTTAAAAATTCTAGTCCTTTAAAAACATACACACCCAGTGCACAACCATCTGTTATGTTTAATTCTTACCATAACTACATGAGGTGAGGTGAAGCTGAGCCTGCCCAATGTTGCACGGCCAACAGAAGTAGAAGCCAAAACGCTGGTAACTACACTGTGCAACTAATAGGTACCAGTGGCCGTTGTCAGCACATTTACAACATCGGATCCTATTTAACTCTCCAACAATTGGCATTATCAGTATCTGATTTTACAGAAGAGAGCGCAGAGGCACTGACTGGTTTAGGGGCTGGTTTGCCATCTGTGAGCCTGTCTGACTCCATGCCGGCTCCATCTAGACCTTGCTCTTGCTCTTTAGGCTGCTGACTGACCATGGCCAGGACGGTCAGTAGGACTTACCTCTTTCTGCATGGACCGGGTGAGAAACAAGGAGACCTCCTGTAGGTTCTGGGGCTTCAGGTCGTTCACCGCCAAGATGTGATCTCCATGGTAAAACAAGCATCCCAGACGCGGGGGGCCTTCCCACCGACTCACGCTGCAGCAAAATACAGCACGCTTGAGGCGGAGCTCACCGGAGGGCAGGACAGGGATGAGACCTGCAGGGACTCCTGGTGCTGAGCTTGCTTTGTGCCACATCTAAAGTAGACTACCACCTTTTTCTGTTTGGAGCAACTCTTCCTCATTGCTACTGTTGAAGCGTAACCCTTCCTCCAAAGCCCCACTCAATCACATTGTCCTTGCGAAGCCCGCAACGTCCTATGCGCTACATCCTTGGCTGTAATTAATGTCCCCGCCCCCTGGGACTTCCACTGCATTGGGAGAATACTGTATTTATTGTATTTTTAAATAAATTGCATTTTATATTTACTTATTTATGTGTCTGCCTTTTTCACCAAATTCTATAAACTCTGTGACCCTGAGAGTTTGTTTTGTTCTAATATATATATATATATATATATATATATATTATATATTTTTGTTTTATATTTTTGTTTGATTTGTTCTTATATATAATATAAGATATATATAGGGGCAAATATAATATATATATAGGGGCATTCTACCTCTGAGCTACACCCCCAGCTCTATTTTATTTTTATTTTGAAATAGGGTCTTGCTAGGTTGCTGAGAGTCTTACTAAGTTGCCGAGGCTGGCCTCGAATCTGTGATCCGCCTGTCTCAGCCTCCCAAGTACTAGGATTACAGGTGTGTGCCATTACACACAGCTATGTTTTAAAAATTTTATAACCCCATCGCTCCATGTAAACAGAGGATGCTTAATAAGTGTTTGCTGGAAGTGAGCATGTAAGATTACACAACGAATATCAAATGAACAAATAAACGAATGAATAAGTGAGCAAGCACTATCACAGAGAAGCCTGCAGCCTGGTCAAGTGTTTATTGATCCTTTGATTGTAGAAATCTGGAAAAAATGGAAGGTTATGGCTTCTGCACACTTAAAAGACAACAAATGTGTAGCATTACTTTATTTATTATTTTTTATTTATTTATTTTTTTGCAGTACTGGGGATTGAACCCAGGGGCATTTTACCTCTGAGATACACCCTCGGCCCTATTTTTTATTCTCTATTTTGAAACAGGGTCTCACTGAGTTGCAGAGGGCCTCACTAAGTACCTGAGGCTGGCCACAAACCCAGATCTTCGGGTCTCAGCCTCCCAAGTACTGGGATTACAATCGTGCGCCACCACGCCTGGCTGCATTTCCTTTATATTAAGGGACTTTCTTCTCTTAGAAAAATGTAATCTTCCAGCTGGGCGTGGTGGCGCATGCCTGTAATCCCAGTACTTGGGAGGCTGAGACAGGAGGATCACAGGTTCAAGGACAGCCTCAGCAAGTAGTGAGACTCATCAACCTAGCAAGACTCTGTTTCCAAATAAGAAATAAAAAAAAATCAGGCTAGGGGTGTAGCTCAAAGGTAGAATGCCTCTGGATTCAATCCCCAGTACCACACACAAAAAAAGTAATCTTCCATAAGAATGAATTACACAGTCTTTAAAAGAATGTAGAATCAAATAAATTTAAAAAAAATCCTCTGCCACACAATCTATGGCAACTGAGTCCCCAACCAGATGTTTTTAGCTGGTGTCTGGAAGTTGTGGGCCCTGACTTACGCCGTGTGTGTGTGTGTGTGTATGTGTGTGTGTGTGTTACTGGGGATTGAACCCAGGGGCATTGTACCTCCAAGCTACACACCAAGCCCTGCTTATTTATTTATTTATTTATTTTGTTTTCAAACAGGGTCTTGCTAGGTTGCTGAGAGTCTCGCTATATTTCTGAGGCTGTCCTCAAACTTGCGATCCTCCTTTCTCAACCTCCCAAGTACTGGGATTATAGGTGTGTGCCACCACACCTTTTGGACCTTTGATTCATGTTGACTTCACCCACTTCTTTCATTCATCAAATATTCATTCTGCAATGACTAGGAATGCTATACTCAGACTTATATGCTCCTATCCACTTGTTCTAAGCTTCAAGAAATCAGAAGTGTGCTGCTTCCTGAACTTAGGGTCCTCTTATGCCCACCCACTTTGCAGCTGACCCCCTTTGCTCCAACACCCTTCTTTTTTTTCTTGTGGTACTGGGTACTGAACCCAAGAGCATTCTACCTTCGAGCTACACCCCTATCCCTCTTTTGGTTTTCGTTTTGAAATAGAGTCTCACTAGGTTGATGAGAGTCTCGCTATGTTGCCGAGGTTGTCCTTGAACCTGTGATCCTCCTGTCTCAGCCTCTAAAGTACTAGGATTACTGGTGTGCACCATTATACCCGGCTCTAGCAATACCCTTCTTTTGGCCTCCATCAAAGACCTTTTTATGATAACACAATAGTCTGAGTCTCCAGTTCATTTTGTCCAACATAGTGTTTCAAGATATAATTGTTCTCTATCTTTTCATCTCATATATAGCCAACAATAGTCAAATCTCCCACTTACCATATGCGTCCTGCAGCTTCTGTAAGAGCAACATAGTTTATGATATCGAGAGGAGAAAGGAACACGTTCAGCTTTTCCAAGTGGCTCTCATCAGGGATGTTACTGAAAGAGAAAACATTCATAGAAGTCACATCAGGCAACGGTCCCTGGCTCTGAACTGTCCTCTCCCCACAGATTTTTGGCCTCCTGTTTCTGAGATGCTATTTTCCAGTTAAACACTGCCCAAAACATTTGGAGAAAAATATGAATTGAAGTTTCTGAAAATGACTCAAGAATGTCCTTCCCCATCCCCCTTGGGATGAGGTAGTGGGTGGTGGACCATGGGAAGGGAGGTGCTAAAGATCTAAGTTGGTTATCTAGCCATCCACATCAGGTCAGTTTGCAGATTTCTCTGCTGGAAATGATCCCATAGACGAGGAGAGGACACAGAGAAGAGTCAAAATTCCAACAATCTTATCAAATGCTCTTGACATCGTTTAAAACCTAAACCCCCGCCTCCTTGTCTATAGCCACACCTCATGGAACGTGCATGCTGATGGCAAAAGCCAGGTGATACACTACTCAGAGCTGTGTGGATCCAAAGTTCCAGGACCTGAAGGACTAGCCAAGGGAGAATTTTAAAAAATAGTCGAAAATGCCACACCCAGCCCAGGGGACCACTGTGCTTCCAGCTCTGTTGTTCACTGTCCGCGGCCGCAACATCAATGACAGGAAGGAGCTGGTCACGTGCTTGGCCGACTTAGAGATTTTTAGGAACTACTTCGAAATTTGAATCCCAAGTAAAAGTAGGGAGCCTGCCTTGCTCTTAGGACCCATAAAATTTTAGAAATAAGAGCTTTACTTGAGTAATATAGACAATTTCACGACATTTAGGGAGACCGGCCCCGTTTTATCCTCTGTGGTCTCTGCTTCTGTATTGGCTGATGAAAGACAGGAATCGTTTCCTGAGTTTTGTCCTTGCAGGGGAAGCTCCCCATCCTGGGGCTCTGGAGAGGCCTGGGGTTCCTCTTGGCGGTCAGCAGATGCACGGGGTATCTCTTTGATAACACTAGAATATAAGAAGTTAAAACAAAACCCTTTTTTTAGCATGTCTATTTACAACGTTCTGTGGTGTGTGAGATTTAAGTAGCTACCAGCCACGTGCAAGCTAACAAGGTCTTGAAGTCTGTCCAACCATCAGAATCACAGCCCCAGTTGGAATCGAATCCAACAAGCTTTCCTTCTATAAATGGATGTGGAATCAAAAATAACCCTTCACAGGGTTTGGAGGACGGAGTGAGAGTGTGAGAGACATAAATGCAAAAGAGGAAATAACGTCCATGGGCAGAAAATGCCCTGAAAATGTCACCAGTGGTTTTGTATGGGTGGAGAAACCATTGCTGCTTTTTCTTGTTTTGAGATTACAGCTTAAACATCCCTCTTCCAAGAATCTGATATCTGAAATCCTTCCAACTATAAAACCTTGAGTGTCAACATGATGCTACAAGTGGAAAATTCCAGACCACAAAACTTTGTTTCATGCACAAAATCATTAAACATATTGTATGAAATTATCTTCAGGTATATAAGGTATAAGGTATAGATGTGTATAAGGTATATATGGAATATATATGAATTTCATGTTTGGACTTGAGTTCCATTCTCCAAGATATCTCATTATATATATGCACATATTCCAAAATCTGAAATACTTCTGGGAGCCAAGCATTTTGGAGGCAGGATACTCAACCTGTACTGAATGATGTACCGAATGGAGTCTGTGGTAATGTTTTGTATCAACTTGTCAACTATTAAAAATGAATTGGCAGTAATTGTTTAAATAATTGTTTTACATTAGCTAAAGTCAATGTTTGAAATGGCAGTTTTACTTACTAGGATTTCATTGACATGTAATGATAATCAATTTTCTTGAGGACCTGGTCCGGATTACTGGGTTCAACGGATTCACCAGAATCATTGGCATTAATAATATTATCCAACTAAAGAGAAGAGGAATAGACATGAGATGTCACTCTACCAGTCATCCAGGCACCTTCTTACTTCTAACATGATTGATCTGGTCCCTGAAATAGTAAGTTCCCCTACCGCTGCACAAACAGTGGTTCTCATTTAGAGACTATCAACCAATGATACTACACCAGACTGAACTCCAAGAGCTCCGGGCAGACTCAAAGTCCGTTCTCTTCTCCTGGGTCCCCCATGTTCCCAACACAAGTGTTCTATTGGACTAACTGGTTATTTACCTTTCTGTTTCAACACTAGACACTTAATGGCAATAACCCTTTCCCCCAATCAGTTCTATCACAGAATCATGGAAATTGATTGGGTCAGAGACCAGACCAGTGTGGAGGTGGTCACAGGCTACCGTGCACACACGCAGCCCAACTGGCTTCAGGGGGCTGTGAGGGTCCTAGAAACGTCTACCCTTGGGAGGTGTTCAGCCAGACCCTTAGAATTAAGAGTCATTGGCAAGAATGGTTGTTCAAAAACCCTAAGACCTACCTACCTAAGTCATCGTCTACCCATAGTTGGAAGGCTGCCTCATGTCTAACCTGTCTTCCCACCTGGGGCGCTTTTCTTGTCCCCAAGTTCATGCTATTTGTTTCCTTCACCTGGAACGCTATTTTTTGCTTCTGCCCGTTGAAATCGTGTCCAGGCCTGGCTGTCCCACACCCTCCCCTGATCGCTTCAGCCGCTGCAGGTGACTCTGAACTTCTGTTGCAGTTTTATCTGATTTCCTAGACTCCACATCCTACAGAGTACCTAGCAAATGCTGGACTTATAACCGATGCTCCATACATACTTGATTGATGATTGGACTATTACAAAAGATTCTGTCCTGGGGAACACTACCATGAAAATATTTTTGGTGAAAGAAGGGTTCTATGCTCAAATTAGCTTGGTTCATGCTGTATGCCGTACACTACTTGGAGATTTACTATTCATCATTGCATCCGAAAGCCGCTGAGAACTCTGTTGTTAAGAAGCTTCTTTAACTTCTTTTATTTTGGGGGGTGGGGTACTGGAGGATGAACCCAGGGGTGTTCTACCTCCCAACTATACCCCCAGCCCTATTTCATTTTTTTTTTAATTTCCAAACAGGGTCTAAGCTGCTGAGGGCCTCACTAAATTGCTGAGGCTGGCCTTGTACCTGTGATCCTCCTGTCTCAGTCTCCCAAGTACTGGGATTACAGGCATGCACCACCATGCCCAGCTATTTAATTTATGTTAACTTGGCATTTCCATAGCTTATTTGACCCCCAGAATGTTTCTTTAAGTGAGCACAGGTCACCATCTAATAGAAAACCCCTGGTTTGGAAAAGGATGCAGTCCCTTCCCCTCATTTTGTCTTCCTGTTGCCCCCCTCCATTCTCTTCTCTCTGTAGTCCACCACAGTGGCTTGGTTGGCATGACTGGACCCATGACAATCCAGGTTTTGCCACTTCCTGCCTCAGAAGCCACCACTACCCCTATGCAGCCTACAGAAGTCACTTTGGTGTTGGAACCCACTATGGTCTGGCTCTTTTTTTGTTTTTTTGGTCTTGTTCCCTACTGTGTGTCCCACGTTTAGGATTGCAGCCTAACTGAACTATGCACCATACACACATCAAACACCATGAATCTCTGAAGCCCTCCTGACTCCAGTGCAAAGAGAAATCCATTCTATTTCTGATGCTTCCAGAAGCATAGAAGGCACATTGTGCCTTTTTGTTTTCTTGTGGTATGTCCATGTGGTAAGTGATAATGGAACAGACTTCCTCTGAAAATAAGGACAACTTCCTGATCACTCATTTTTCTGTATCCTGTATCTCCCCATACTGAGAGTAAAGGCTGAACCCCACTCCCCCTCCAGCTTGATGGATGCCAGGGAAGCTGAAGCCGACAGGTCCTCTGGCTATCTCAATCGGCATATGTATATTTCCTATCTTTTGTCCACTTTGCCGCCTCTTCTCTTATAAAAGCTCTTTTCCCTTCGGTTCTTTGAAGTCAGAGCTTTGAAACAAGAAAGTTTCCTCTATCTTCCTTCAAAGCTGGCTTTGCATAAACCTATTTTCCTGCCAATTGGACTCTGAATTCAATTTGTGGAGCAGGTGAGCAGTAGAGCCTGACCTGCTCCGCATGGTCACAGTGTGAGCAGATTGTGAGCTCAGAGGGCAGGGGCAGTGCCAGCTTCGTTATTATAGCCACCATGTCTAGGACAGTAGAGAGGTATTCCAATTGATTAATAGGCTGATTGATACACACCACATAATTTATCACCCAAAGACCTTTGCTGTTATTCTTCTTTCAGTTCAGAATGCAGAAAGACCCCCCAAGTCTACCACCCATATGGTGAAACCTTACTGTTATGTTTAGACATAGAATGTCCCCTGAAGAGCTCATGTATTAATGTTCAGAGTTGATGTAATTAATCACGAGGGTTGTAATCTCATCAGTGCATAAATCTATTGTGATGGATTTACTAGGTGGTAACCTAGGCAGGTGGGTCCCTGGTGGTGTGGCCATAGGGACTGTGCTTGTGTCTTTGAATCCCCTTGTTTGCTTGCTCTCTGCTTCTGGCCTCTGTGATGTGAGAGAAGAGCCCTTGCTCTCTCCCTGTCTCTGCTTCCTGCTGTCATGCCCTGAGATCTACAGACCCCGACCTCACATGTACTGAACCCGAAATCTCCAAAAACTGTGAGCAAATAATTTACCTTCCTCCAAGTTGCGTGGTCAGTTGCTTTGGATTATGGCAGTTACCCATAAGGTAAGGTCAGCTGTTGCCTCCTCTGTAGAACCTTCTCTGCTCTTCCGTTTGGAAATCAGTGCCCCCTCCTCCCACTTCTGTTGTACCAGGCATCTCCCTACAGTATGGAGTGCTTTCTGTCTTGTGTTATGGTTGGCTCTTATGCATATATCAGCATCATGAGCACATCCATCTATCTGTGTCTCATCTACCTTTGTGTTCCCACTGACCTTCGCCTACTGTCTCACAAATGGTGCACGACAGGGGCTCAGTAAACATTCCTTGAAGGAATGAATTATTAGCAGACGAAACCCATTACCTCTAAAAGAACTTTTCGAGGACTAAGATAATGACTCTCTTCTTCTGTTTCTTGAGTGGTCTCTGAGAAGAAACCATGTGGGAAATGAACTTTCCTGAGTCCTGGAGATCTTTTTTCCATTAAATGCTGAAGGAAAGAGATGCAGAAGGAACGAATGAATTTTTTTAAGAGACAGAATTAAACCACATACTTTCTAGAAAAGCCACAATTAATGAGTTGGTTTGACAAACTCAAAGGATCTTCCAAGGTTACATCTAGAAGCATATGCAACCTGAACTTGCCTCTTGAGTCTGGGTTACGACTGCTTGTGTAAATTTATAAGCACATTGTTTAGACTTTTTCCACTGCTACTTGTAACTTAGGACAAGTGGCTTTCTCCTGTGGGTGTTATTCTAAGTCACTAAGCTCAGCCATGCCGTCCCCACTCCCCATTTCCCAGTTATCATCCAGCGACATCTGAGAAGGTAATTACCCAGAGGCCAGGCCCTGCACCTTTCCCCTTCCAGCTCAATCTTCCTCTTTTGTGTTTTGCTCACCTGCTTCTCCTGTTTCCATAGCAATGCAATTAGGTAGTATTGATCATGTGATGGAGGGAATTATAGGCTTCAAGGTGATGAAGACTCAACCAATTAATTATTGCCTTCCCTCCCCAGTAGATACAAGATAGTCTGCCAGAAGTAGCTGCTTTGTATGGCAGGGGAATTGTTATAAGTACAATTTCATTCTTCCAAGAACAATGGTTTAGGGTAGGGGAAAGTTCCTGAATGTTCTCTGAGAATTCCTTGAAAGGTGATTAAAAACAATAGGTATATAGTTCAACTAATAGTTTTTTATTCTTTTTTGATCTATGATGCTGTGAAAGTGATACACATACAGCAGAAATCACACTTCAAATTTTGAATGTTGATCTCTTCCTGGGCTAGTGATATGTAGTATGCTGCCCTCTTGCATTACTGGGCAAAGCAGTGGTGAGCCACTGTTCCCAGCCAGCCAGTCCTGCAATTAGGAGGAAAACAACTGATCCTCCACAGAGTACTGTGTTGCTAAGCTGGGATGTTCAGCAGGTTAGGTATCTTAAATGCATTTTCAACTTGAGATATTTTGAATTTATGATTGGTTTGTTGGGATATAACCCCATCAGTCCAGGGGCATCTGTACTTAAGTTGTGTCCATTTTTCTAGCTCTAAACTCATTGCTATGGTTCAAATGTCCCCTGCAAAACTCATGCTGAGAGCTGGGTGTGGTGGTGCACGCTTGTAATCCCAGTACTTGGGAGGCTGAGACAGGAGGATTGCAGGTTCGCAGCCAGCCTCAGCTACTTAGTGAGGCCTTCTGCAACTTAATGAGACCCTGTTTCAAAATAAAGAATAGAAAATAGGGCTGGGGGGGGGGTTCACTTGGAGGTAGAATGCCCCAGGGTTCAATCCCCAGTACAGAAAACAAAAACAAAAATAAAACAATAAAAAACCACATGCTGAGATGTAATTGCCACTGTCCCAGTATTAAGAGGTGGGGCCTTTAAGAGGTGGTTCGCAGGTGAGGGCACTGCCCTCCTGAGTGCATTAATGCCACTGTCAAGGGAATGGTTTCCTGATGGAAAGGCTGAGTTTGGCCCGATTTCCTCTCTGCCCTGCGCATGCTTGCTTGCCCTCCTGTCATTTTATGACACAGCAAGAAAGACCTTAGCAGGTGTGTCCTGTCAAACTTGGGCTTCTCAGCCCTCAGAACTGGAAGAAATAAATTTCTTTTCTTTCTAAACTACCTAGTCTGTGGTACTCTGTTATAGCAGCTGAAAACAGACTAAGACATTCATAGAGCCGGATCATGCTGAGTTGGGGGGTGAACAAAGTTTCCCACTTAACCTCAATGACAGAATCCAACCAAGCCAATGGTACCCTTAACTCCAGCTGGCCTAAAAGTCTCTGGATCTGAATACATAGTGTGAAAAGGCGAAATGATCAATCATGTGATCTCTGGGAGGAAAGGGGATCTCACGAGTGAAGGGGAAGAGGCTTTGGCTAAAAAGTTTAATCTTCCCAGCCCTGTTTCCTACCCTGGTTTCTACTTACTAAATGGATAACCGAGATGAGGTGTTTGGCCTGGTGAATTTGATATACAATGTAAAACTCTTAAAAGAGTTGGAGAGCTACCAACTAGATGGAATAGGAGGCTTCCTGCCTTCAGGTCTCCCCACAGCCATCTAACCTCGGGGCTGCCTTGACCAGTGTCATCTCACCAAGACAAAGGGGCTGATCTGGTCGGTTTGCCTCTCTCCTGCTCCCAAACCCCTGAGGACCCTCCTCCTGGTCACCCTGGGTGACACCCTGGGTTCTCCTGCATTCATCTTCTCAGCTGTCTCCCTCTGCGCCCATCCCCTCTGCTCTCCTCATTCCAGTCAACTCGCAGACATGCCCTGCTTTCTCTTCCTCCTCCCTTTTGCTATAAGGATGGAACAATCTAGAAGATACCCAGATACCAAAGTTCCATTTGTAAAGGTGTGCTCTAAGAAAGGACTTGGGTGTATTAACAAAACCCCTTATGAAGTAAACTAAAAACAAAACTACCAGCCTTTACACAAAAGAGACATTATATTAAAACACAAAACAGATAAAAAAAACAACTTTATCTAAACTGCCCTAGACTTAATCATTTGGAAGAAAACTTGTATGTCCCTTGAATAACAATGATGAAAAATAGTATCATTCTAGTTACTATTAAAAAATGCTGCCGGGCGCGGTGGCGCACGTTTATAGTCCCAGTACTTGGGAGGCTGAGACCAGAGGATCTGGGTTCGTGGCCAGCCTCAGCTACTTAGTGAGGCCCTCCGCAACTTAATTAGACCCTGTTTCAAAATAAAAAATAAAAAATAGGGCTAGGGGTGTAGCTCAGAGGTAGAATGCCCCTGGGTTCAATCCCCAGTACCGCAAAAAAAAAAAAAAATGCTACCATTAACTTTCACTCCCTCCCCACCATGATAATGAAAATCTGAAGTGTGTGTATTTTAGGTCTCTCACAAAACACAAAGTATTTTTTTCCTTTCTTTTGTTAATCAAAAAACAACAATGACGTACATTTCCTCACTTATTTCTTCCTGGTATTAATGCCAGTTGCTAAGGAGAGAAAAAAAAAGCTAGCATTGTTTCTGTTCAGAGAGGGTTGTGTTAATGTATTAGCGATGTGGAGTCACCTCTGTGTTCTGATGAGCAGCTTGTCCAACTCCGCAAAACGAGGACATGAAGGACACCCAGTCTTTGACCTTCTCCCTGTTGATAGGAACAAACTTTCAGCTGGCGGGTGGCAACAACAGTACCTGCGCTCGGTTCACACCAGAGAAAGATTCTTTTATTATGGTTAAAATGGGCCGTGGGAGCAGCTACCGGGGAAATCAGGATTTTTCCCAAGCAGCTTAAATGGCCCACCGGCTCCTGCCCACGTCCACAAGGCACCGTACAATTAACCCTTGTACCACCCCTGTGCGGGAAGCTCAGAGAAATGGGGAGAGAACTAGAAAATAATGGTAGTAATCACAGGGTTTGGGGTGCTCGGCTCTAACACTGATTTCTATTGTGTTCTTAAGCGAGCCCCCTAACCTGTCAGCACCATTTTGTTCAACTATCCAGGGGCACCTGCCCTTATGCAAGGCGTGGGTTTATGAAGAATGTGTTTGAATGATCTGTTCACTCACGGGGCAATTTAAAAGAAAGCTGCGGGTCTCTGGGTTGATCTGAAACGCATCAAGCTTCTTCATGCTTTGCCTTTAGCGTTGGCTGCTTCCTCTACAAACGCCCCCGGCCCCATAGACTCTCCCTCAAACAGAGAAGCGCGTGTCATGAATCCGCTGGGCACCTTCGCTAGCACCAGCAGCCCCGCTTCCAAACTGAAGGGTCCTTCAGGGGTGAGCATGGCCCCTCCCTGATCTACGCAGCTTGTACAGGTGTTGGCGTGTTGGGCTCTTTTACACGGAAAGCATCCTGGGTGACAGTGACCGTGATGGGTTCAGGTGTGTTCCCACAGAACACATGTGTTCCAGCACCCGGTCCTCAGACCTTATCTGGATATAGGGTGGTTGCAGGAATGATTAGGCAAGATGAGGTTAGAATGGACTAGAGGTAGCTCCTAATCCACTATCACTGGTGTCCTTATAAAAAGGGGAAAATTGGACACAGGGACATGCATAGAGGGAGAACATCATGGGAAGACTGGAGTTATGTTGCCACAAGCCAAGGAAACACTGGAAGTTAGGGGGGAGGCCTGCATCCTTCCCCAGAGCCCTCGAGGGAACATCGCCCTGCCGATGCCTTGCTTCAGACTCCGGGCCTCCGGAACATGAGATAATGCATTTCTGTTTGTTCTTCTAAGCCACCCAGTTTGTGGTACTTTGTTACAGTAGCCTTACGAGACTAATATAGTGGGTTTTTTTTTTTTTTGCAGTACTGGGGATTGAACCCAGGGGCGTTCTATCTCTGAACTACACCCCCCAGCCCTATTTTATTTTATTTTATTTATTTATTTATTTATTTATTTATTTATTTATTTATTTTGCAGTACTGGGGATTGAACCCAGGGGCATTCTACCTCCAAGCTCCACCCCCAGCCCTATTTTTTATTCTTTATTTTGAAACAGGGTCTCACTAAGTTGCAGAGGCCTCACTAAGTAGCTAAGACTGGCTGCAAACCCAGATCCTCCTGTCTCAGCCTCCCAAGTACTAGGATTACAAGTGTGCGCCACCACGCCAGGCTTTTATTTTTTATTTTGAAACAGGGTCTCACTAAATTGCCGAAGCCTTCATTAAGTTGCTGAAGCTGGTCTCGAACCTGCAATCCTCCTGTCTCAGCCTCCCCAAATATTGGGATTACAGGTGGGCAACACCATGCCCGGCAAGTAGTATAGTGACTTTTAAAGATATTTTAACAGATAATGAAGGCTACCAAGATGGTGTTTGACTTTGTAGTCATGAGTTTCTGTCCAGAGGTGTTTACTGTTTTAAAATGTTTTGGTTTTTTGCTTTGTTTGTGTTTTGCACGGAGGGGACACTCTGCATTACCTCAGGACTCACCTGTCATTTCCGATGAGGAAGTAATCCCTGCTAGTGGTTCTGATGCATATCACCTCTTCCGGGCAGCATTTAAACATCTTCTGCACAAACTGCATCTTTTCCTGGCTATTGATTCCAACCTCTATACCGGAATTTCTGTTAGATGTAGAAACAAAGTACGAAGCCAGTGAATATACAAAGTGAGGAAGAAAATGGACTGTTTTGTATTAGGATTCAAATGGAATAAAACTGAAGACCTGCTTGATCCATGTTTTGAAGCGTGTCCAATGATTTGAATTATTTTTATTGACATTTGAATTGTTTTTATTTTAGAAGCTAAATTTGGACTTTGGATTTAGTTCATTAGTTGAAGCTACTTAGTTCAGCTTGGAATTGAACTTGAAAGATTCTAGTTTGGTTGGATTCTTGATTCCACAAATCATTATCTTTTCCAATCTTTTTGTACATAATTTCTTAAGGAGAAGACAAAAAGCTAATCTAAATATTTTTTAAAATCCACCTTAGCTTTATAAAATGGCAATTTCATCTCCTGCTTCCCATCCACAAATTTAGTGAACCAAGGCCTTTCATAATGCTTATTAATTAAAGATTCATCAACTATAACATACAATATGAAATAACCATTTAACTACCTTTTACCAAAAGTGTTCATTATTTTAGTTCCCTTTTTTTTTGAGGGGGTACTGGAGATTAAACCCAGGGGTATTATACCTCTGAGCTATACCCCCAGCTCTATTTTTTTTTAAATTTTGAAACAGGGTCTCACTAAGTTGCTGAGGGCCTTGCTAAGTTGCTGGGGTTGGCCCTGAACCTACAATCGTCCTGTCTCAGCCTCCAAAGTACTGGGATTAGAGGCATGAACTATCATGCCCGTTTAGTTCCCTTTCAATTACAAATATTATAATAGGTTTGAAACCCTGGGTTCCTTCTGTCAATTATTTAAATTTGCATGCAACTCGTTAGTATTTGACATGGTAGTATTTGTTGTTATAAAAGTTTTCTTGCTTGGATACACACCGATCAATTTCAATGTCACCTCGGTGGTGATAGTCTTTGTAATAGGAAAGCTTAAGTTTCCTTTCCCCATTCTTCGATAGGACAAAAAAACGCCTTTTCCAGGAGCTCTGAAAAATAAAAAGGTTTTGCATCAGCTAAATCACAGAGGAAGAGAAAGGATTTTTTTAAAAAAGTGCTCCTAGCCGGGCGTGGTGGCGCACGCTTGTAATCCCAGTACTTGGGAGGCTGAGAACAGAGGATCTGAATTCACAGCTAGCCACAGCTACTTAGTGAGGCCCTCTGCAACTTAGCGAGACCCTGTTTCAAAATAAAGAATAAAAAATAGGACTGGGGGGTACAGCCCGGAGGTAGGATGCCCCTGGGTTCAATCCCCAGTACTGCAAAAAAATAAAGTGCTCCTAATGGTGGGAGGCTGGTTAATCTGTAGTGAATACTCACTGCAGAGGAGAAAAGCTGAGGAGGCGGTGACTTGATAAAGTAATCTTGTTTGCAGATTTCTTTTCCGTAAAGAAACGGAGATTGCTTGCCTAATAAAAGAAAGTGGACAAGACTCAGTTGGTTCCTTCAGAAATTTCAGAAAGAGACTCCTTCAATTGGAAAGGTCTTCAAATTGCTCACTCAAAAGAATGTCTACAATAGCCCGAGAACACCAAGGACTAAGTGTGTGATTCTTACTCATCCACAGCTGGGCCTTCTTCAAAGGCTGCGTAGACGCACCTTGATTCAGCTCACACCTGTCTGGCTCTGATTCTGGAGTGTGTCACTGATTCTCAGGGTGTGAGCAAAAAAAAAAAAAAAGTCTCCATTTCCATCACAGGAGCAGCATAAGTCTGCATTGCCCTTGGGCTTAGCAAACAAAAGCAAAAACACCTGCTATAAAAAATAAGGTGACGCCAGTGGTTTTCTTGGTGGGGGCAGGTGGAGTTGCTGTAGCAGTTGGAGTGGAAGGTCAGGACAGGCCAGCTGCTGGTCCCAACAGCTGTATTGTAGAATCCCGATTCTGGTTTCACTTAATAAAGAAGCTCTAAATCTTCAGAGAAGTCTGCCTTTTCCTAAGCCAAGTGCAAACTAGACCTATACCTTGGATGTGACAGTAAAACCAAGCTCTTAGGAGATATTATGTTAACAACACTGTGTTTTTCTACTTAACGAAAGGAACACATATTTCTTGTAGACATTTTGGAAACAATAGAAAAAATAAAAAATTGCCTATAATTTCAACACTACAGAGACGTGGTTAATACTCTTCGGGAGCCTCTTTATTGAACCACTTTTTCCACTTCATTTTCAATGTCAGGTGGTTTTGCTTTTGTTTGCTAAACCAAAGGGCAATACACATAACCCTCCTCGAGTATTCAAGAGTATCGACAAACACGTGTGTGAGCTGAAACGACCTGAGGTCAGAGAAAGAACCATTAGAAAAGATTAGCGGGAACAGTATTCATTGCTCACACGCAGGAAAAGTGCCTGTTCCTTCCAGCTAGACTGGAAAAAGTCATAATGTACAGGACTTTAGGTAGAGTACTCAGGAAGGTCTTGCCTCAGTGAGAGAAATAATTAGCCCCAGACTGAGCATTGTGCCAGACCCACCTAACAAATCACAAAAGCCAGTCTTAAAAAGATCAAGTTGTTTCCAAGACACTTAACTGCATCCCAGAACAAAGATCACGATTTATAGGAATAAAAAAAAATCCAGTACCCAATAAGGTAAAATTTGCAACATCTGGTCATCAGTGAAAGATGACCAGGCATACAAAAATGGCAGAAAAGCATGACGGACAGTGAAGAGAATAATCAATCAAAACAGACTTAGAACTGACGCAGATGTTAGAATAGACAGAGAAGATCATTAAAACAGTTATTATTACTGTATTTTCAAGAAGCTAGGTAGAAATATACGATAAAAAAGACCTAAAGTGAATTTTAGAGATGAAAGCTAAAATGTCTTGGGGGATGGGGTGGGTACACTGGATGGGAGTCACATCAGACTGAATACTGTAGAAGAAAAGATTTGAAGGCATAGCAATAGGGACTAAAAAATAAACAAAGAGTAAGAAAAATTAAAAACATAAAAAAAGCACCAGTGTACTGTGGACAATTTAAAGTGGCCTAATATACAAGAAAGTGGAGTCCTTTAAAGTGGGGAAGGGAGAAAGAAAAATATTTGAAGAAATGATGCTAAAAATGTTATAAACTTAAAACTAGAAACCAAGAGATCTAAGCAATTCAATGAGCCCCAAATACAGGAAACACACGACACATGAAGAGAAGTACACCAAGGTACATTAAAATCAAATTGCTCAAAACTAGTGATAAAGAAAACAATCTTAAAAGCAGCCAGTGGGGGGAAAAATGACACGATGCATACAGAACAAAGATAAGAAATCAAGATATTGATTTCTTGTCAGAAAGAATGCAAGGTAGAAAAAACCATCATTCAGAATTCTGTATGTAGCAAAAATACCTTTCAAAATTGAAGGGAATTTTAAGACATTTTCAGGTACACAGATGGTGAACAGATTTATTATCAGCAGGCTTGAACTATAAGAAATGTTAAGGGAAGTCCTTCAAGCAGAAGGAAATCTTCCAGCTGGACATTTGAATTTCTAAAAGGAAAGAAGAAGCCTGAAATGGTAGCCATAAGACTAAATATGTGAGTTTTTTCCTTATTGCTTATATTAAAAAAGTCAGTTGATGGCTGGGTAAGGTGATGCATGCCTGTAATCCCAGTACTTGGGAGGCTGAGAAAGGAGGATCACAGGTTCAAGGACAGCTTCAACAAGTAGTGAGACTCTCATCAACCTAACAAGACCCTGTTTCAAAATAAAAATAAAAATAAAAATAAAATAGGACTGGAGGTGTAGCTCAGAGGTAGAATGCCCCTGGGTTCAAACCCCTCACACACACATACAGTCAATTTACTAAACAAAAATAACAATTATTGTGCAGATTATAATAGATGTATAAGTAAAATGCATTCCAATAGTAACACAATGAGCTGGGAATGGTGGCGCATGCCTATAATCCCAGTACTTAGGAGGCTGAGACAGGAGGATTGCAAGTTTGAGGCCAGCTTCAGCAACTTAGTAAGACCTTGTTTCAAAATTAAAACATAGAAAGGATTGAGGGGAGGTGGTAGCTCAGATGTAGAACCCCCTGGGTTCGATCCCTGGTACAAAAAAAAAAGTAGCATAATGGCCAGCAGGGGGAAAATGGAAATATACTTTTTAAAAGATCTTATATAATTTGCAAATTGGTATATTACTTGAGGTTAGACAGTGATATGTTAAAAATGTATATAAACCCTAAATAAATGACTAAAATAATAAAAATAATTATAATTAGTAAGCCAATAAGGGAGATAAAATAGAACCATTAAAAATGCTCAGTTAAGCCAGGCATGGTGGTACACGCCTGTAATCCCAGTACTTGGGAGGCTGAGACAGGAGGATCACAAATTCAAGACCAGTCTCAGAAACTTAGCAAGACTCTGTTTCAACATTAAAAAAAAAATAGTAAAAAGGGCTGGGGGTGTAGCCCCGAGGTAGAACCCCTCTGGGTTCAATCCTTAATACCAAAAACAAAACAAAACAAAAACAAACAAAAATGCTCATATAACCCAAAAGAAGGCAGAAAAAGGGAGAAGAGGGCAAAACAAAGAACAAATGAGCCGGGTGTGGTAGCGCACGCTTGTATCCCAGTACTTTGGGAGGCAGAGATCGGAGGATCCGGGTTCGCGGCCAGGCTCAGCTCTTTCTCTCTCTCTCTCTCTCTCTCTCTCTTTCTCTCTCTCTCTCTCTACTTAGTGAGGCCCTCCGCAACTTCGTGAGACCCGGTTTCAAAATAAAGTATAAAAAATAGGGCCAGGGGTATAGCACGGAGGTAGAACGCCCCTGGGTTCAATCCCCGGTACTGAAAAAAAAAA
>PVJS01020416.1:0-32616 GCA_004027185.1 Glis glis
AAAGCTTTGGTCTGGGCTCTGGCCCTGTGGCCTCAAAGCCCCTCTCTTCAGTGAGGAACCTGAAGAAGGGGACTCTGGTACCACCTGAGGACCAGCTACACTCTTGTCCTACAGGAGAGTTCCCTTTTACTTTCCTGAGTTTCTCTCCATTCTCCCATGCCTTCTCTGTGTGTACTAATTGCATGGAAGTCTCTAGCTTGTTTCTGTGTTTATTACTGTATGAAGACTTTATTTGTAAGGTAGTTGAATTTAAGGAATGCACCCCCACACCACTACAGGACACGTTCTGTAAAATAGCTGCTGTCTATGACCCCAACCTCACCTCTTTTTCTGTGTAAACAGTGGCAGAAGTTACCTAGACCACTTCTCCTCTCTGAAGAAAGAGGTTAATTTGCAAATGGATTCCTGCCTGAACCTCTTCCTCTGCTTTGCACCTGTTTACTTACCTATAACCCTATTAACCTCAGTGTTGCCTAATCAAACATTTTTTCTGATCAGTGCGACCTACTGGAATTGCTCCAGTGGTATATGAACAGTTATTCTAGACAGTGGCATCTCTTCTGGAAGCATACACCATTTCTCACCCAGCCCACGTTCTTGCGTAACTTACAATCAGGCCAGAGACTGTGGCCGACACTGTTGGTCTCCTACCCAGCAGGCATTTCTTTTGTTTTCCTGATTCTTTATCGATCCTCCCATCTTCTGGTTATTACAGTCAGTGTCCCACAGTAGGGACCACAAGGTTATATATTTCTTTTCCCAGTTTCATTTGCTCCTGGAAGTGATTCTGTGACCTACTTCTGGTGAAAGAGACTTCCAGAAAAGTCTGCTGGAGTACTTGTTAGAAAAATGAGCCTGAAAAATTTGTGGGGAGGACAGAGAGAGATGGGCAAGATGATGTCATTGGTCTCATTCTTTTTCTCCCTGCCCCTCCCTTCTGCCCTGCTTTAACATGGCGCACTGAGAAGACGTGGTGTTTGAATTTATGTAGCCATTCTGTGACCACCAGGAAGGACAATGCTAACAAACTGAGGAATGGAGAGTGGAAATGAAGAGCCCGAGTCTTTCACAAGGCTTGCAAGTCCCTGAAGCCACCTAATCCTATACCGGTTGTTAATTTGCAAACAATATAAAATGTGTAAGCCAATTTTAGCTCCATATTCTGTCTTTATGAGCCTGAACACAGTTTTATCATTAGACTAGGTACCAGGAGTTCCCAGAGAGGAGCAGGGAGCACCCCTCAGGGGGAAGTGGAGTCCTTGGGGTACGTGACAGAAAAGAATTTGATCCTGTTCAATCATAGTCACAGAGATAGATGTATTTATTTACTTATTTAGTTGCATATTTATTTATTGGTGGTAGTGGGAATTAAACCCAGGGGCATTCTGCCTCTGAGCTAAACCCACAGCCCTACTTTATTTTTTATTTTGAAACATGATCTCACTAACTTGTGAGGGCCTTGCTCGTTGCTGAGGCTGGCCTTGAACCTGTGATCCCCCTGTTAGTCTCCCAGGTACTAGGATTACAGGCGTGAGCTGCCACGCCCAGCTGAGAGAGATTTATTTAGGAAAGCAGATACACATTCAAGGAAGAATGCAGGCTATATCAAGAAAGAGACGCCTTTGCGGGTAAAGCAAGGACTACACATTCAAGGGAGAACCAGGGCCATTGCAGGGGTGAGAGACATGCTTCTGGGTCTCCAGCTCTTCTTTTAAAGGAAATTTGGTGATGGGGTTGAGGAGGGGTGAGGATAGGAGTGTGGGCATGACATCAGTCTGGTGTTGGCAAGATGGTTTATGTGGTCTACTCATTCCCAGGATCCTTAGGTTGACGCGGTCTTCATTAACTGATCAGCAGATAACGTTGGAAAGTCCCCTAAATTATGCACTTCTTAAAATATCCTATCTCACTTTGCTTAATCTATTTATTGCATGGACTAATTAACTGTGCACAAGGTAATTTTCATAAGAGAATGAATTTGCAATAATTTTAACATTTACAGATTCCCCTGAAATTTAGGAGTGACAGGCCTGGCTGAGAGACCAGCTTGTGGAATATGAGACCTGGATAAGTACATGGTAGTTTAAATTAAAATTATATTTCCATGTCTCTCCTTTAGGTCTTCTCTCTAGCTATTTTTGTGTTTGTTTTTTCAGTCCAACCTCAGTTTGACTGATATAGGGGCACAAAGCACAAACACTAGAAGTAAATTGAGAAGAATATGAAATCGTGTATAATCAAGTGGCAAAATTGTTCTGGTAAGAAAGGCTGTTGGTAAGAAAAGAAGCAAGGCATGGATTAGATACAAGCTTCGGAGAGTCCACGGGGTTTCACCTGAACCCCAGGATCCTTTGACATTCTAGTTAGAATCGCTTGTCATTTTAGAATAAGCTTTGGGGTAAAAGTCATGTCCCTTTCTGGTTTTCATTGATGTGTACATTCACTATAATCTATGCAAGGGGGAAAATGATTTAAACGTTAAAAGAAAATTGTTCTTTGTGAATGGCCTACATAGAGCTGATACTTGTTAGCTTTGTAATAACTTTTAAACAACTGGATCAATATTTATCTATTTATTTATTTATTTATTTATTTATTTATTTATTTATTTATTTATTTATGCCGGGCATGGTGGTGCATACCTGTAATCCTAGTACTTGGGAGGCTGAGATAGGAGGATTGCAGGTTCGAGGATAGCCTAAGCAAGTAGTAAGACTCTCATTAAACTAGCGAGACTCTGTTTTAAAATAAAAAAAAAAATAGGGCTGGGGGTGTAGCTCAGAGGTAAAATGCCCCCAGGTTCAATCCTCAGTAACACATACACACACACACACACACACACACACACACACAAACACTCAAATTGTATCAATATTTAAATGATATGAGAGTCTCTGTTACTATAATCAAATGTATGAATTTCCTTAAAAGGCTTTATATGTAACATTTTGAGGAGAGTAATTTTGTTTGGAATGCCATATTATCCTACTGTAGTTCCAATCAGCATTACACTGCAAAAGGAGCAATCCCATGTATTTCCTCCACTGTTTCCTCAGAGTGTAGAAACAGCCGTACAGTCTTCTCAGCTGGGAATTGTAGGGTGAGTTGGGATTTTTCTTCATACTCCCTTCAGTGTTTATCAAAATATTAAACTATTCTGTTTTCATCCATGGCTAGTATTTTATTATTTTTTCACATACTGACACTCCCACATTGACTTTATTACTAATTAGAATCATTTCTGTATTTTTTTGGTTTGGGTTTGGGCCGGTGCTGGTGACTGAGCCCAGGGCCTTGTAGATGCAGACATGACTGTCCACAGAGCCAGACCCTCGCCCTCATTTCAGTGTTTACTTTGTTTCTACTCTCAGTTTCACCTCTACTCCATTTTTTATCCCCCCCCCCTTTTCTCACCAGCATTCAGTATCAAGTTTTGGGTTTTTTTATTTGTTTGTTTTTTATATTTTGGGGGTTTTTTTTGGTACTGAGAATCAAACCCAGGGACTTTCTATTTCTGAGCTACACCCCAAGTCCTATTTTTTTTATTTTGAAGTAGGGTCTTGCTAAGTTACTGCATACTGGCCTCAAATCTACCACCCTCCTGTCTCAGCCTCCCAAGTACTAGAATTACAGGCATGCTCCCACACCCAGCCAGTATCAAGTTCTTAAAAATGAAATCTAGTCTATACTACATAACCACATATCAGATAATAAGATATAACTATATACATGCTTTTATATATGACCAGGTTATAGGATATATAACATATATAATAATATCAGGTAAGATATATGTATGTGAATGTATATATATACATGTGTCCATATATACATATATATGGTGTGTCTGTGTAAGAGAGAGAGAGACGGAGAGACAGAGAATCAGAGAGAGGGAGTGCTTTTGACTTAAAGAAGAAAATTTTGCTTTTGATTGATCTTGGATAGCAATAGTTTCCACAGGTGTCCTGTACTTACATTGTTGTACTCATGCCCATAGACGCATGTGTGTCCCAACTGTGGTTTTTATTAAATTACCATTGCTACGTAGTCTGTTAAATAAAGATTCTCAAAGGCATAGACACACTGTTTTAACAATAAAGTTAATTTAGACAGTGTGAGGGCTAAGCCGCCACTGTTTTGGTCCCAAGTCTCAAGGCTGTAGGTGATGCACTGTACTGTGCTATAATGCATTTTGAAAGAAGTCGTGTTTTAATTAGTCACCCTTTGTCATCTCTGTTCAGCTTTAGATTTGCACAGATGGCCATGCTGTGTTTGGGGAACTGAAAAAAAAAACTGCATCATTTTGCATTAATAAAATGCACAGTCTATACCCCAAATATTTTTCTTCACAATTGCATTTTATTTTCATGCATCATTAAATAGCTTAATGATTGAATGGTTTCCCAGTAAAGTGACAACTTTTCCCAAGGTTTGATGGACGGCTCTGTGCAAAATCTATTAATATAAATTGACTTCCAATCTACCTAAGCAATAGGGACCCCTTGGGAGTTGCAGAAGCAGAAGTGTTTTGCTTTGTTTTTCTTCTTCTTCTGTCTGAGCCTTATCTAACAACGTGGCGCAATCTGCTTTGATCATATGTAGGCATTATGTGATCCATTTGCATTTACTGGGCTGTTCTTTGGAAAAGCATACCCTCTGTGGTGAAGGAGTTTTCTGCCCTGATATTGCTATTGAATTTTGTTTCGCTGGGTGAGTTTTCTGGTTCACTACTAGGATATTGCTATTGACTGTGCGCAAAATTATCTCCTTGGGCCAGAAAATTCATCTGAACATAGCAACGCTTGACTTCATCCCCAGAGAGAGCCTGTAATGTCTGATGAAAAGAGAAGTGAATTAAAAGAAAAATGTGTTTATATACTACATACACATGGTGGGGTGGGAAGGGGCATAGAGGGTGCATACATGCATTGGATGGGGAATGAGTGCCAAGTCCAGTAAATCGGTATTTCGGATACAAATAGGAATTGCCAACTCTGGGAAAGTTACCATAGTCAAGATCTGGCTACAGTGCTTTAAGAGTAAAGTTGCTTCAGATGGTATAATTCTAATGTGTTTGACTTAACAAATGTATTTATGAGCAACTACATAATGTATGATGCTGAAATTCCTGCAGAGTCTCTAATTATACAGTCTTTGAAGGTTTAAAAGAAGCAAACCAGCCAGATGTGGTGGTGCACAGCTGTAATCCCAGTACTTAGGAGGCTGAGACAGGATGATCCCAGGTTCCTGGTCAATCTTGGCAACATAGCGAGACTCTGTTTCAAAATAAAAAAAAATATAATAGGGCTGAGGGTATACCTTGGAGGTATAGAATATTCCTGGGTTCAATCTGCAGTACCACAAAAAAAAGAAACACAAATACACACACACACACACACACACACACACACACACACACACATTAAATGTATGCAGTATAACAAAAAAAAAAGAACACCTAAGTATACACTCTACTGATTAAAAACTAGAAAGTTATACTATTTGAAGTCTCTTCTCTTACCCTTTATAAAGTAGTTTCTTCTCTTACCTCCCCAGGTAGCTAACTCTCCTGAATTTTGAATATTCCACTTCCTTCCTTTTGTTTATAGCTTTATAAAATATGCACACGTCTCTAAACAATGTTATGCAGCTTTGCGTCCTTGCTTTGATGTCTGTAGAAATGCAAGATCCAGCAGATACTGCTTTGTTACCTTCTTTTCTCACTCAACCTGGTTTCTGAGACTCCTCCGTGTTGATGCCTGTCGCCACAGTTCATTCCTTTTCCGGTTCTGTTCCAATCTCTAAGAATACCCCAGTTCCTCAAAGCCATGCTACTGTACCTATGCATTCAGCTCCTTCCCAGAGTTCGATCTGTTAATACTGCCATTGTCACCTTTGTGCACGTTTCTATATAGTACGTACCTAGGAATAGAATTACTGGGCCCTAGGATGCGTAGGTAACTTTGCTAGGTTAAGGACAAATTGTTTTGCAAATGGTACAACATTACGTGCCCAACAGCAACGTATGGGGGTGCCTGTCAATTCATTATCACTTTGTTTAGCCAACTTCTACATTTTTGACAATCTGATGAGTGTGCAGCGGCCTCCCTTGTGATTTTAATTTGTATGTCCATGATTGCCAATAGAGTTTAAAATCTTTGCAAAAGTGTGATGATTTTTTTTTTCTTCAAGGAGATGTCATTCAAAGCCTTTGCCAAATTTTCCACTTGGTGGATCGGTACTCTTATTTCTGAATTTAAAATGAATCCGTTTTATGTTACATCATTAAATATGTTGTTTGTTATAGTTTTTAAAAATCTAATTACTCTTTATTGGTTAAAAAGAGTTCCCTCAACTTCTGTTAGGTTGGAGTTTTTGTCACAAAAGCCTTTTAAGCCAGGCGTGGTGGCACACACCTGTAATCCTAAGTACTTAGGAGTCTGAGACAGGAGGATCACAGATTTGAAGCCAACCTTAGCAACTTGGTGAGGCCCTCAGCAGTTTAGCAGGACCCTTCCAAATAAAAAATAAAATGAGACGGGGTGTGTAGTTTGCCGGTAGAATGCCCCGGATCCAATCCCCAGCACCTAAATAAATAAATAAATAAACACATACATTTTAATAAATACATTTTATTTATTTATTATTTATGTATTTATGTATGTATGTATGTATGTATGTATGTATTCGTTTATTTATTTATTTATTTATTTTTGTGGTACTTGGGATGGAACCCAGAGGCATCCTACCTCCAGGCTACACTCCAGCCCTATTTTTTTTGTTGTTTGGAAACAGGGTCTCACTAGGTTGATGACGGTCTCACTACTTGTTGAAGCTGTCCTCGCCTCGAACCTGCAGTTCTCCTGTCTCAGCCTCCCAAGTAATGGGATTTCAGGCATGCGCCACCACGCCTGGCAATAAATGCCTTTTAAACAGTTTGCTAAATGCTAAAATTGTTCTTCAATATTATGCTGATCATATACATTTTCTACTTGAACCAGCCTTGTGCTGTTGAGATAAAGCCAACATATTACAATTGTTTACGTTTCTAAGTATCCTGCTGAATTTGGCTCATTCATTCTTTGATGATATTTCATCTAACCTTATGAGCGATAACATCCTGTAATTTCACTGTGCTCCACTTTTTTTGTCTCCTAAAGTTACTTCCATAATTTCCCCTATAATATTTTATGTAAGATTGGCATTTTATATGATCGCAATTATCTGTTCGTTAAATTTTGGTAAAATAGCTCTGAGGAGCGATGCGCGCCTGTTGAATGTCTTCATTACTTACTCAGTTTGGTTCATTCTTGTGGGATTATTGAGGCTTCAGTGTTTTCTTGAATGAGTTTTGTCATTAATATTTTTCTAGGATTTTTTCTTTTTAATAAGCTTTTCCCCTTTCAGTTCCTTATTTGTTCAGTATACTTTTAATACAAATTGCACTTTTAACTCTATTCCTCTTTTTCACCCATTCCTAATAATCCTCGTTTGTTCCATCCCTCTATTTTTCTTGCAAGAAGTTTTAAAAATTTATTAGTCTTTTTGAAGAACCAAGCTGTATTTTCTGTTTTATGTTATTTAGTTATTTTTATTATCTTCTAACTTGGGATATTTTGATTTCCTTTATTTTTCTGTTCATAAATTGAGTGCTTATGTAATTTGTCTTCAGATTTTAAAACTGTAAGCAATGAAGGGATAAGTTTTCCTCTCTGATCTGATGTTCTTGTGTCCAGTAAGTTTTGGTGTGCCATGTTCTCATGATTTGATTTTAAGTATTTTAAAATTTTGGACTGATTTCTTCTTTAATGCATGGATTATTTGGAAGTGTTGGTTTTGTTTTCATTTTTATGAGTGTTTTTTCCTTCTATTTATCTCTATTGATTTCCAGTTTTATTGCTTCATGGCCACAGAATGTGAGCTGTATGATGCTTATTCTTTGAAATGTGTTGAGACAGTTTTATCAACTAGAACAATATGAATTTCTGTAAATATTTCAGGTGTATTTGAAATGAATGTTTATTCTCCAGTTTGGAAATAAAGCATAAAATGATGCATAATAAATTTGTCCATTATAAAAAGCTTACTAAATGTGTTATTTGCATAGTCTATATAGTCTTATTGGTGTTTATATGCTTAATATAGTATTAACAAAATCTCATATTATGGTGATTCATTGATATCTCCTTGTAATTATTTCAAAATGTGCTTTATAACTTTGAAGTGAAGTTATAATACACATTTATATATTTACACACACACACATACATACACACACTTTGTGTTTTGGAGAATTTTGTGTTTCCTGGAGAATTAAGACGACTAGTATAACTCGAATATTTTTCTATTTTTTCCTTAAAGTGTAATTTTTCTCATGTTACATACCAGTTCTAAATTTTATCTATACAATAGTTCGTTCATCTTATCCATGGGGAATATGTCTGAAATTCTAGCGGATGCCTAAAACTGTGGATAATACTGAACTCCATGCTTACTATATACTTTCTATACATACATACCTTTGATAAAATTTAATTTATAAATCAGATAGTAAGGGATTAACAATAGCAATTAGAACAATTATAATAGCATACTATACTAAAAGCTATGTGAATGTGGTATTTCTCTCAAAATACCTTGTTGTACTACATCTGCCTTGTTATAATGATGACGATGTGAAATGGTGCAGCCCCTAAATGCTGAGATGAGAGGAGGTAATGACATTGGCATCACAACCTCATCGTATAATATTTTTTTTCAATTTCAGGGTGAGAACTTTCACCTTTTCACTTAAAGGAAGCTCTTTCTACAGCTTTTCTTTGGTGTATACGAATTGCCAACATCACTACTCTTGCTCTTTGAACCATTACTAAGTAAAATAAGGGTTTGTTGAACACAAGCACTGTGATACTGCGGTGGCTGATATGATAACTGTGCTGGCTACGAAGGGATGAGTCTCGCCCCAGGTAGACAGAGCAGGATGGTGTGAGATTTCATCCTGCTACTCAGAACAGTGCATGATTTAAAACTCAGAGATTGCTTGTTTCTGGAATTTTCTATTTAATATATTCCAACTATCATTGGCCATGGTAACTGAAACCACAGAAATTGAAACAAATAATGGGGGACTCCTGTATTCAGTGTTTGTCTGAGATATATTTTCATGTTGTTTTACTTTCAAACATTTTGTATTATTTTATTTTGGATTTGAGGCTCTGGCAGAGACTATATATCTATTCTGTTCTTGAATCTCATGGACAATCTTTATCTTTTTTACTTCTAAAGTTTAGTCTATATATATTGATTGTGATTATTGGTATAATGTAATTCATTTTAACATCTTATTGTATGCTTTTTATTTATTGCACTTTGTGTTTCTTCTTTTATCTCTATGTGCCTTTTTCACTATTTTATTATTACTTTTAGTGGCTATTCTAAAACATTTAATAGTGTATTTATGATAACCAAGTATAAATTTAAATAATTTCTCTTACATTCCAGAAAGACACAAGGCCTTGTTAATGACAAAAACGTATTAATGTCAATTCTAATAGCTTATAGCCATCCTCTCCTATAACTTTATTTTTATTTTTCAATATGAAAAATTTAATAGATTTGTTGTTTTACATAATTAACACTGAGATTTATCCGTGCATTTTTCCATTTCTTTGTTCACCACTTTATCTTAATATCTCTTTTTCTTTCTGTCATTTTCTCAACCTGAAATGACTTTTTCTAATATGGACATTTGCTGAATATACACAGAAAGAATAAAGTTGTATAATGAATGTTCACCACCCTTCTTCTTCAATTAGTAGCATATGTCCTACAGAGGCCATATATTTTACTTTGGTGGTACTTTTTCCCCATTTCTTCATTGCCTCCAGGCCTTAATGGATCATTTCATGCAAATTCTAGTTATTATGTTTTTCATCTATAAGTATTTCAGAATGTTTCTCTAGGGGACTAGGACTTTATGTAAAGATCAACATACCATTATGATCAAAACAAATATCCGGAAGGAATCACACCAAGTACTGTGTGTGTGTGCATGTTTATATCACTTCTAACCTCTCTATGATGTATAATTACAATGCATCAACGAAAGTATTTTAAAAAATCATTCCTAATACCATCTGAAATCCAGGTAGTGTTAAAAATTTCCTCATTTATGCCATTAATATATTTTTAAGGTTCAATCAAATCTCAAACAAGGTTGAAAAGTGAAATTTAGTCATCAATGGGTCTTTCAGTTATCTTTTAAGGAGTCTTTTAGTCTACAAGAGTTTCCTCTCTTCTGTTTTGAAATATTGAGAAACCAGATTATTTTTTCTGCAGAAATTCCCGTGTTCTGAGCTTGACTGATTGGGTTCCTTTAGTGACATTTAACTTGTTTCTCTGTCCCCTGCATTTCCTACAAACTGGTAGCTGTATCTAGAGACTTGGTAAGGTTCAGGTTTAATTTCTTTTCTTTTTTTAAGCAAGAATATTTTGTATGTTGTTCTATGTACTTCCTATTGCATCGTATCTGAAGGCAAAGACATATTTATCATTTCTTTTTGGGGTGTTAAGATTGATCAGTGGGTTCAGGTTTTGTTATCTTCATCTACTGATTGCAAAGTTGGTTCACCATCAATCAACCTTTTCCATATGGTTTGCCAACAATATATGATCATTTGCCTAGTTATATAATTTCTTTAAGGTTTGAAAAATAATGAATCCCTCTTTTTCCTTCTTCTGGAAGGAAATTAATTCTGGAAATAATTCTATAAAGAAGTGCTTTTCCTCATCAAGTGTTCGATTTCTTGAGTTAGAGTTTATACAGTATTGTCTAAATAAATGCTAGATGCTTTCTTTCCTTTATGGATTTTTTGAATAATTAGTTGGTGCCATATATTAACAGCCTCTGAATATATCTGTGTTCTGTTTTGTGTTGTATTGCCTTTTATTATTATTATGATTTATCACATTTTAGCAAATTTGATAAGTATTCTCTGAATTACATTCGTTGCTCTTTTATTATCTTTTTAAAACTCTTCCCCTTTGGAAAGTGGAAGCACCTTCTACTGACTCTGGTCTTTTTGATATTACCATATAGTTTTTGATAACTTTTTCCTTCCTAATATGAAAATGTATACTAGTCTCCTCAAATGTGTCCTCTCAGTCAGTCCTGACACTCAGCAATTTCCCAAGAACTGTTGGTTTTTCTAAGTGTAAAATGGTATTTAAATACAATTTCAATGATCAGGGTATTCATTCCTGCTGCATTTGTCTTGTTTCTAGGATTTTTTAGAATATGAGCTAAGAAATAGGATTTATGCCAAATAGAATAAAACATGTTTATATTGGTATTTTCCAGTCAAATTTAAGATTTCAGGTTATTTTCATTAACTTCGGTGACTTTTGCATTTATATGATTTTCTATCTTCTTTTTGCCTACTTTATCTGGTTGTTGAATGCTTTGACATTGAGGTTATCTCTATAGTTTATTTGATCCTTAGGATGTATCCATCAGGAATGTATACTCAAAAGGCTTATGATTAAATTTACTCAAAATAATTCTTATTTTGTGTAGTAAGTTTCCAACTTTATATGTAGATAGTTTTGGTTTTGATTATTGAAAATCATTTTAGAAACTAAAAAGAGGGAAGGAATATTTTATTATACCTACCCAGATGTTTATCATTTCTGTTGCTCTTTTTCATTCCTGAAAGCATTCTAAGTTTCTGTTTCTTTTTCTTTGCTGGGACTTCATTTCCCAATTGTATTCAAGAGTGTTCATAATTGTCTGCTGAAGCATTTTTATGATAGTTACTTTAAAATCTATGTTAGATAATTTCAACATCTGTTTCATCTTGGCACTTGGTACCTTTGATCATCTCTTCTCATTCCTATTCAGATTTTTCTAGTTCTCGATATGATGAGCAATTTTGTATCATGTCCTGGACATTTTACGTTATGAAACTCAGGTTTTCCATTAAATCCTTATTCTGTTATGGCATGCAAATAACTCATTGATATTTAGAATACATGTTCTTACTGGCTGTCTTTTCTGGGCCATGGTTTAAATGTCAATATGGTTTTCAAAATCTTTGTAGTAGCCAGGCGTGGTGGGGCACGCTTGTAATCCCAGCACTTGGGAGGCTGAGACCAGAGGATCTGGGTTCGCGGCCAGCCTCAGCTACTTAGTGAGGCTCTCCGCTACTTAGTGAGACCTGGTTTCAAAATAAAGGATAAAAAATAGGGCCGGGGGTGTAACGCAGAGATATAACACCCCTGGGTTCAATCCCCGGTACCGCAAAAAAAAAGAAAATCTTTGTAATGCAGAGATATAACACCCCTGGGTTCAATCCCCAGTACCGCAAAAAAAAAAGAAAATCTTTGTAGTATTTTTGTGATCTGTCCCACTTTTGTACTGCCCAAGGCCAATCTGAAACCTGGGCAGGGCTCCACCATGCCCAAGCTTTGCTCTGTTGATTTTGGTTGATTCCATGCACAAGGCCGTGCTGGGGTGTGTCATAGGATTTAACACACTGATTTAAAGCATTACTTTATTTGGCTCACTCTTTTCTAAAACCCTTCCCCATTTCTTAGTTGGGAGAGTGAGGGCATTTGTTCCTTTGCTATCATTATCTTAAGGCAAGATAGAAATAGAAGACAATGCCCTATTCAGTAGGCCCCATGGCCACAGCACTGGCTCAGAAAGGTAGGGAAGGAAGCGTAGGGACCCTGTGTTAGTACAGAGCCAAGGGTAGTCCACAAGGTTATTTACACAGTTTCTGCTACTGCCATGCCCAGTGGTCATCTGTATGTCATCTCTGCTGATATTCTCTTAGGATGGATCAGGGATCGATCCCAACAGGGCTCCTTCCATGGTCTCTGAGGACACAGAACAGACAGATGATGATGTAGGAGCCATAGCTTCTAGTGTTTGCCTGGAATAGAGTAGGGATAGTCAGAAGGGTTTCATTCCATAGGGCTCTGTGCAAAGAAAGTATGTTTTGGAAAGGGATTTTTTTTAAAGTTTGTACATATTATTTATTTTGTTATTATTTTTAAAATTTGTATATCTTTGTGGGGTGTACATTATCATAATGCAGCACATGTATATAATGTATATTAATTAAATTGGTGTTATAAGCACTGATTAATAATCCTTTCACCTATTAGCCATATTTATGTATTGGATGTTCTATATTCTTCTTGTGAATTTGAAGTATAATTTGGATTGTTTTGCTCAATAGTTACCCTAGTGTGCTAAAGAACCAGGGGTGATTCCTCCACTGTCACTGGGAGTACATATTATTGAATTAATTCAATCATTTATGCATCTTCAAATTTGTTTTTTTCTTATATTTGCATGAGTTGTAATACTCATTATATTTTCTCACTTTATTTTATAGATGACTTGGTCAGTTTAGTTTTTGTGACAAATATATGCTGTGTGGATTATAATTTATTTCTCATTGTTCTGGAGGTTGGAAGTCAGTGATCAGGGTATGAGTTTGAGTTCTGATGACGACCTCTATAGGGTTGCAGCTTACCACCTCCCCCTCCTCCTCCCCCTCCTCCTCCTCCTCCTCCTCCTCCTCCTCATTGTCCCCCTCCTCCTCCTCCTCCTCCTCCTCCTCCTCCTTCTATACTGGGGATTGAACCCAGGAGTATTCTGCCTCTGAGTTATACCCCAACCCTTTATAACTTTGAAACAGGGTCTCACTGGGTTGCTGAGGGTCTCCCTAAGTTGCCGAGGCTGTCTTTGAACTTGTGATCCTGTCTCAGCCTCTCAGGGTACACCACTGCACCCAGCTGCTTACTGTCTCTTTTTTTTTTTTGTACCGGAGATTGAACCCAGGAGCATTATACCTCTGAGCTATACCCCCAGCCCTTTTTAACTTTTTTTTAAACGGGGTCTTGCTAGGTTGTTGAGGGTCTCCCTAAGTTGCTGAGGCTGACCTCGAACCTGCAATCCTCCTGTCTCAGCTTCTTAAGTAATTGGATTACAGGCATGTACCACCATGCCCAGCTGCTTACTGAGTTGTTATACCCTCACATAGTGGAAATAGAGAGAAATATATGGTCCTCTGGCCTCTTATAAGGGCAGTAATCCCATTCATGAGGGCTACATCTCTTGACCTAATTATTTCCCAATGGCTTTACCTCAGAATTATGTCACATTGGTGGTTAGGGTTTCATTGTATGAAATTTGGAGAAATAAAAACATTCAATCCATTGCAACACACAAGTATCATGAATAGATGAGCATTTTGTTTTTTCAAGTTAAAGAATTGAGCTTCTTTTTTTTTTTTTTTTTTGCGGTACCGGGGATTGAACGCAGGGGCGTTCTACCTCTGTGCTACACCCCCGGCCCTATTTTTTATGCTTTATTTTGAAACCGGGTCTCACGAAGTTGTGGAGGGCCTCACTAAGGAGAGAAAGAGAGAGAAAGAGCTGAGGTTGGCCACCAACCCGGATCCTCCAGTCTCCGCCTCCCAAAGTACTGGGATTACAAGCATGCGCCACCACGCCCCGCCAGAATTGAGCTTCTTAATAAACTTTTTAATATCAAGTGCTGGACTTTAACCTTATCTTTTAAACTCTATGAAAAATGGTTATTCTCATGATTTTTCTTGGCATCTAACATTTTGTTTTGCTATGTATAACTTTTAAAAGGCTGATGCTAATGATGACATATGTTACACACTTTGTGTTATTCACTTACATAGTAACCCTGTCACATTACAATAAGTGTGTTAAAAGTATGCTTTCTATGTTATCTTTTTGCATTGGCATTTTTGAGTTTTCACAAATTATCTGAATTTTACAGTACTATATAACACTTTACCCAATATATATATATATATACATATATATATATACTCAATATATATATATTGGGTATATGTATATATATATATATATACATATATACAATATATATATATATATTGGGTAAAGTGTTAATATGTATGGATATAGTAATAGTTTGGTATCTTAACAGATTGTGTTTCACATTTTTCATAATGTGATAGCTTTATTTCTACAACTATTAGTTTCCTACAAATATTTCCTCTCACCCGTGAAAATTCTTTATAGCATGAATGGTTTATTTTGGAAAGAAATCTAAGAAGTTATGGCAAAATCATCTTCAGAAAATGCATATTAAAATTGATGACTGACAGCCGGGCGTGGTGGCGCACGCTTGTAATCCCAGTACTTTAGGAGGCGGAGACCGGAGGATCCGGGTTCGCGACCAGCCTCAGTTCTCTCGTTTTCTCTCTCCTTCTCTCTCTCTCTCTCTCTCTCTACTTAGTGAGGCCCTCCGCAACTTTGTGAGACCTGGTTTCAAAAATAAAGTATAAAAAATAGGGCCGGGGGCAGAGGTAGAACGCCCCTGCACTCAATCCTCGGTACCGCAAAAAAAAAAAAAAAAAATTGATGACTGACAACATCTCTCATCTTCCTTGTGGAATCCAACATCTGATACAACTTTCCCGTCTGAAGCAGACGGACCATCTTATGTTTTCTCATAAGTCCAGGGAAGACAAGACTGTGTGCTTGGTATGCAGTAGCCATCACAATTGGCTTTCTGAGCAGTGAAAATATCAGGATGAGCTATGGACTAGACAATTTAGAAAGAGCAGATTTAAAAATCAATTTAAAGAGTTTATATATTATATGTAAGAAATTACTTTCTGTTTCTTATCAGCACAATGCAGCTCCTGTTTGTGGACACTGTAGGAAGTTTCTGACAGCAATTCTCCAGACATTTGGAGTCAAAGCGTGCTGCTTTCTGGTTTTCTCAACTCAGCGCCTTAGCAAAGTCATGATGACCCTCTTAATGTGTTTAATCCCCATGGGCAAATCTTTCAAAACTTTCTTTCTAATAATTGATTTCCATCCCTAATTTCATCATGCCATGTGTTAGTAAGACACAAGCTAATGTCCATCAGTAAAATTATACCAGTGATAGAAGATTTTTGTAATACAAATAGGGAATTAGAGGTCATTTTTAGTGTCTTTACTATTTGAGACAGCTGTCAGGAAGAGGGAAAATATAGTTATCACCTGATTTCCTCTTCCTTCTGAAAAATTATAATGTTACAAATATATTCAGAAGAATTCTTTCACCAGGTGGGGTGGTGCACACCTGTAATCCCAGTACTTGGGAGGCTAAGACAGGAGGAACACATGTTCAAGGCCAGCCTCTGCAATTCAGCGGGACCCTCAGCCATTGAGTTAGACCCTGTTTCAGAATTTAAAAATAAAAATAAAAAACGGCTGGGAGGGTAGCTCAGAGGTAGAATGTCCCTGGTTTCAACCTCCAGTACCAAAAAAAGAAAAAAGACTTTCTTCCTATTTTTGGAGAATTGTCCTAAGTGGGCTAATTTCAACTTTAGGTAAGGAAAGGCAGATTATTGCTCACCCTAATCTGTAGTTATATGTATCAATACTTGATAATTTTGCTTTGTGGTATTGTATGCCCAAGTCTGTGATTTCCACACTTATTTGATTATCAGACAAAAACTTGAAAAACTTACTGGGAACTTTTTTTCTCACCACAGAAGAAACCTAACAATGGACAGTTCAAGTCTGGTTCAGGAATTGTTAGTAAGCATCCAAGATTATTCTCATTTTGCACTTACCATGCCCACTGTGAGCTACCATCATCAATGCCATTAATCTGGAGATGAAAGAGCCGATCTGTCTTCAGATACCCACTCTCCAGTCCAAGCAAGAAGAAGAAATGTGACCAGGGGTGAAAAAAGAGCCAAACTATCTAGGTCTTTTCTATGGTAAAGGGTTCAACTAAATGTCCCAAACAGAAACTTCTCCCTAATTTGGTTGTTACTCTGCTACATGGCAGCCTTTACTGCAAGGTAGGCTGTAAAATACTGACAGCCCAACTTAATTGGGATTTTATTTGTTAAAGGAGCCTAGAAAGTAGGCTAGAAAGTAAATAGTTAGCCCAAAGTGGATGCTGCTGTGTTCAAAATAACATATTTGAGTTTCTCTCACATTAGGATCTCAGAAGATTTTTAGCTTTTTTAAATTACAAAATGTGTGCATCTGTTTTACATACATGAAAGAGGACACACTTGTATGTAACAGCAACAGACGGAAAATGTTATCACTATTCATTATTGTCTCAGTCAACATTCTCACTACCACGATCCCCAAACACCTGACCACACAACTTAGAGGAAGGAAGATTTATTTGCTCACAGTTTTTGGAGATTTTAGAGTTTCAATCCATGTTAGGCCAAGTCTGCAGAGCTCAGGGCATGGCAGCAAGAAGCAGAGAGAGGGAGAATACCAGTGCTTTGCTCCTCCCATTACAGAGGCCAGAAGCAGACAGCAAGCAGGGGGAGGAGAGACCTTATATAATCCCCAAGGCCACACCACACCCCCAGGGAACCCTCCTCAGCAGCCAAGTCAAGCTTCCAACATCACTACTTTGTTTCTCTGAGAGCTAGGAGGACAGTCTAAATCCAAACCATTACAAGTATGCATAGCATGTTTGATTGACAAGTTATATTTTGCCCTCCCCCCACCCCTGCTTTTGGCTTCCTATCTTACGATCAGTTCAGGATCAATGCAGAATCAGGGAGCCATGATAAAAATAAAATCTAGACAACCTAGCAGTTCTGCTAACAGGCACATTTGGCCATCCGTGAGGTTAGAAGCAATACAAAAGTGAGATCTGAATTACTGACACAGTCCAAATGTCCAGGAAACAATTATATGCTATAAATTTTACTTATATCCTAAAACTGATACACACTTTAAATTTGGGATATACAACTAGGTAACTATGGCTCTAAAAATATTTTCTATAGCTGGGTGTCGTGATACACACCTGTAATCCCAGCATTTAGGAGACTGAGACAGAAGGATCACAGGTCCATGGCCAGTCTCAGCAACTGAGTGAGTTCCTCCACAACTTAGTGAGACCCTGTTTCAAAATAGAATATAAAATAGGGCTGGGGTATAGCTCAGAGGCAGAATGCCCCCTGGGTGCAATTCCCAGTACCACAAAAAAAATTGTTTTTCTCTATATGATATCAAGAAAATAGATTGACTTTGGAGTCTTCGTCCTGATATTTGACTTACTCTAGTCTTATCATATCTTTATAAAATCGCTAAAGAAAATTTATCTGGCCTTTTTGTAGAAATTACGTCTGGGGATTTAAGGATTTAATAAATAGCTGTAAGACCTGCAATAGCATCTCATAGAGACTTTCTTCAAATCTTTCTCAGATGTAGGGCCTTCTCTAAACTCACTGTATTTAGAGATGATCTTGCATAATAGAGGTCAGGGTACTGAAGAGCTTAAGAAATAATATAATCGAGCTGGGCGCAGTGGCTCACACCTGTAATCCCAGCCCTTGAGAGGCTGACACAGGGGGATTGCAGGTTTGAGACCAGCCTCATCAACTTATCGAGACCCAGTTTCAAAATAAAAAATAAGAAAGGGCTGGGAGTATAGTTCTGAGGTTGAATGTCCTTGGGTTCAATCCCCAGTACCACAAAAACAAAAACAAACCAAAAAAAAAAAACAATGAAAGAACAACAAGAAAAATGAAATAATATAGTCAGTGCTTTATTTTTTTAAAAAAAGAGGAAATCGAAAGGTTATAAGGAAGATCCTCACCATGATTTTATTCTATTAATACTAAACTTAATTATTTGAATATATTTTAAGTGTAATGTATTATTGGTATATTAAGAATCAATGCCTTATATCCACTAATGAGAATTAATATATATTCTCTATTGTATTTCTTAGTTCAATACCATTTTTTGTAAGAAGAAAATGGCATATTATCCACAAGAAACTCCAAAGCTAGGCTTTATTATTTTTGTAATTTATGCTTTTTGTTTTTTCTTTTTACCTTGACAAATCAGATTATCATTGAGGTGCCAAAAAATTGTTGCAGATTTTCCCAAGATAAATTAATGTTACCATTTACCATTTTTGTGTCGTAAACCAGTATTTTAAAAATATACCCTAGATTCAATAGGAATTGGACACTCAAAAAGTAACAAGTCCAAGTACAGATATGCTCTAGGTATAAATCAGATTTCTAAGACTTAATTATAAAAGAATGTAAGATATTTCAATAATTCTTATACTGTTTACATGAAGAGATGACAATGTTTTGGATATATTGGGTTATATCAACTATACTATTAAATTAATTTTCACTACTTTTACTTTTTTAAATGCACATTCTAGAAAATTGAAAATTACATGTGTGATCAGTAGTAGAGTTTTATTGGATGCTGCTGTGTTAAATTCTTTATGTCCTCCCTAATTCTGTCTTCTGATTTCACACCATAGTATAGAATGTGAAATGGATAAATGTGCATCATAAGAAATAAGAGAGGTTGGCAGTGACTTCAGAAAAAGAATCTATAGGTAATGAAGTCCCTGTTCGGAGGTAAAGACATGATTTCCAGACATAGCTCTGATTAGAATTATTGCTAATGTTTTTTTGTTTTTTGTTGTTTTGTTTATAAATAAAAACACACATTCTTAGGCCTCTCTCCTTGAGACTCTTATTCTAGGTGAAGGAGAAAGTTCAAAGGTGTATTATTTATTTATTTATTTATTTATTTATTTATTTATTTATTATTTATTTTTGCGGTACTGGGGATTGGACCCAGGGGCATTCTACCTCCAAGCTACAACCCCTGCCCTATTTTTTATTCCTTATTTTGAAACAGGCTCTCACTAAGTTGCAGAGGGCCTCACTAAGTAGCTGAGGCTGGCTGTGAACCTGCTATCCTCCTTTCTCAGCCTCCTCAAAAAGTTTGTATTTTTAACAAGAGTCCCAGGTGAATTTTCTGACAAGAAAAGTTTAGAAACCACTCATGGAGGGAGATACAAACACAACTTCTTGTGAGTTAATTAGAAATGAAGTTTTATTACTATGTAGTATATGCTTCCTTACCCTGGTAACACAATCTACAAAAATAAGGCATTTTTAGTTTTGAGCACGTTCTAGAATGGCATTGTGCTCTATCCCTTTATAAAAATAGCACCAGCCTCATGTATATGATAATTATGACCTCAATTTACCATAAAACTCTCTCTAGTCCATAGGGCTGCTTCTTTTCTTAATTAAATAATATACAATGGTAGTTTTTTAATTTAATGGAGGAAGTGGATTTAAAGAATAAAATGGGTTGTACAAAGCATTTGGTAAGTTGGAATTCATTCGAGGAGAGTTATGATCCATGTGATATTGGTAGTATTTGGTATGGCAGAGAGCAGGGATTCTGATAAAATAGTGTTGGACTGTTATTTTGTCCTTGTCTTATAAGATTTTCTTTCCAGGTTTTAAATGTGAAATTTGGTATTGGGATTGGGAGGGGAGGGAGAAAGGAAAGGGGAAGGGGAAGGGGAAAGGGAGCAGGATGGAACCAAGAAGGCCATTTTGAGAACTATACAAGTAAGCTTGCTTTGCTGTTAGGCTAACATGATATCAATTGCCTGGGGCAAATGAGAACAAAGCTATATGCAAAGCTGTTTATTCATAGACATTGTATTTTTATGGTTTCCAAAACACTCTGACAGTGACCTCTCCCAGCTTCCCATCTTGTGGTCTATTGGAGGTAAGTAGAAGAGACACAAAGCATGCATTCCAGCCAAATGGTAATTATCAAGGGAAAAACAGTTTGTTTTCTGTGAGATCCCATGCTCAGAGCTCCAGGAGGCTGTCCATTCTTTCTCCAAGTATGCATCATGGCCATTTCACTGCTCATTAGCATCTCCCCTTGACAGAAGAAAAAATGAAACCAGGAGAAGAAAAAATGAAATCCACTGACAAGGTATTGCTATGTCCATGGCAGCACGGAGTAAAGTTGGGACAGGGTAGTGGTCAGAGATGAGACGATCAAAGGCTGCTCAGCTTGGCAATTTTATAAATGACAAAATTGGTCCTTCAGGGAGCCACAGGTCAAGATCATACAGTGAGAGCCAACTCTCTGAATCATACATAAAGTAATCTTCTGTTCTTTCTTGGAGCCACAAGGAGCCCATTTGACTTGAGTCCTTGAAGTGGATTTTAGACACTTTTCACTCAATACCGATGATCATGGATCATTGAGAACAAAAGGCCTCCATTTCCAGAGCCCCATTGACATCTGAGTTCACACAGTGAAAACTGCCCGCGACCTGTTTCCATAATTAAGCACCCACATTTGCAACCCATTTCCCTTACAAGCACCCTTATTTACAATAGATTTATGGGGACCAGTATGTGCACTGTATGTGCGTTTTCTCTCTCCCCCTTCCCTTTACACACACACACACACCACCTAATGCAAATTAATCTAATTTAGATAGGTCACCCCGTGTTTCAATGCCACTCAACAGACAACCTGCTCTTAAGTTTACTGCATCTGGTACTGCTTTCCCGCATCAGTCACGTAAATGGGAGGAGATGGTCCAAGCAGCAAAAGGCTGATGATTAGAGCCGCTTCCCTTAATGGCTTGAAAATAGAAGCCACTTAGAGATGTGAGCCACCCCTCACCATTATCCCTTTGGTCTTTCTGCACTTCACCTGCAGGGATCAATAGAAATCCAACTTGCCTCTTTCAGAGGATATGTGGATGCCACCTTGGGCATAAGAAATAACAATTATTATTAAACTTTTCTTCAACTTGTTTTCCAAGCCATATCCTTCTTTCCTTCCTCCACTCCTTCCTTCCTCCTTTCTTTTTTTTTCTCTCTCTCATATATATATATGAGAGAGAGAGAGATATGATATATATATATATATATATATATATATATATGAGAGAGAGAAAAAAATATATATATACTTTTATTTTACGGAAAATCTGTTTTCTTCACTGTAGAATTAAACAGAAAATTGAAACATTTTGGAAAGATATTTTCGTAAGGATTATTTAGGCTTCCTGCTGAGTTCTAGAATCCTAATTGGTTTGCAGTAATTAAAGCAACCTTGTTTTAAATAGCAATGACTCTATCTTACATAGAAAAAGAAACTCTGTGTCTAGATAATTTTCTACAAAACTACTTTATTTATTTATTTATTTATTTATTTATTTATTTATTTATTTATTGTGTGTGGTACTGGGGATTGAACCCAGGGGCTTTCTACCTCTAAGCTACACTCCCAGCCCTATTTTATTTTTATTTTTGAAACAGGGTCTCACTAGGTTGAGAGTCTCACTACTTGCTGAGGCTGTCCTTGAATCTGCAATCCTCCTGTCTCAGACTCCCAAGTACTGGGATTACAGGCATGTGCCACCACACCCGGCTTACAAAACTTTAAAAAATGAAAATCTGGGAAGAAAAAATTAAACATTAAAGGAAGATGGTTTATAGTGAATACTCTTGGTGCTCTTCCCAGATCCAGTCCGATCAGCTTTGTCATTTGGGATGGACCAATTCTTCCTCCTTCCTTTGGATTCTAAGGTACGACCCGTGCTGGCCACACTCCAAGGAGGACTGCCTATACTCATAGAGCAGCTTCACTCATATGAAGAGTTGGAGGTACCTAGAGAAGCTATGTCTCCCCAGAGAGAGCAGGGGGCACCTTAGCAAAGGTTTGTAGCCACCTTGTCCCATGTTGTCCCTAACTCTGATAGAATTAAACCCCCAAATCTCCCTGCAAGATTAGCCTGAGACTGAACATTTACCTACATAACCCATTCTTCCCTCCCTTCTCCCCCTTCAGTGTCCTGGTTTCCAAACTCCCTCCTCATGTTTACTGGGAACACTTCCCCAACCACTTGCACACAAATCCTTGAGCACTTACATTTGCTGAAGCCTGGGTAGTTTTCAGAGCATTTCAAAAATATTATGTAATCAACCTGCCCAGGTGGGTAGGTGTACAGGAGGACATTTTTATTCTCATAGCAGAAGTGAAAAAACGAAGTCTTGTAGATTAAGCGACCTGCCAGTTTACACAGATAATGGTGTGGGACTCCCAGGAAGGTTTCAGTATAGTGTGTTCCTGCCTCCAGAGTAGGAAGGTCATCATCTGATGCAACTGGCCTATGTGCACGGCACTACCTATTACTCCTGCTCACATAGCATATGTTACACCTGCTGCAGTTTATAAATCAAAATGATCCATTCTGAAAACAAATTCCTTTTCTGCAAGATAAGGTACCACTCCAAGGGTTTTATATTATTTATTTGGAGATAGCCATTACATAAACATTGGTTTACTCTTATGCTTTTGAAGGAGCTCATAGCCTTCTGCTTCGGGGATCTTCAGCCCCCCCACAAAAAAAGAGTGGTTTTAGAAACAATATGCAAAATCCTCTCTGAAAAAGTAATGTTCAATACATTTCATAATTGGGTTTATCAAATAAATTACTCCGTCTCTATGATTAAAGCTCAAAGCCTTTCTTGTTTTCTATTTTTTGAGAAGAACTTTAAATGTATACCACATCCTTCATAAGAATATACTCCTGGACAATATTAGCATTAAAATTTATATTAGATAATGTGCACCATTCGCGTGAGCCGTAAATTAGACTTCATGCAAAATTTCTTCACCTTTAAGGAAATGTGTAGTTTAGACATTATAGTCTGTCATTGCCTATGTGTGATGTAGTTAAGAAATTTTCTCAGTCTCTTAAAAATGTTGGGAACTATATTCTTTTTCTTTTTTTTTAAAGTAATGGTACCATTTCTTAATTAATTATCTACAATTTCTTTTTAATGTTTAGGAGATATCAATTCCTTATCCATGATCTTCTAAATCATCCAAATTTCAATACCTCTAAGATAAGAATTTCTGACAACTCTCAGTTCCAAGATATTGTCCTTTGCTATCTTCTAGGAGTTTTATAGTTTTGTGTTTTACATTTAGGATAAGATCCATTTTCAGTTGGTTTTTGTGAGGAGTACCAGGTCTGTGTCTAGATTCATTCTTTCCCTCTAGCTGACGATGTCTAGTTGCTGCAGTATCATTTTTTAAAGACTTTTTTTTCTGTACTATAGTGTGTTTGTTTCTTTTTCAAAGATCAGTTGATCATATTTGTGTGGACCTATCTCTGGGCTCTCTATTCTGTAATCTCTCCATTATTTCACTAACACCACACTGAAGCTTTATGGTAGGTTTTCTACATAGATAATCATGCCATCTTCAAAGGCAGTTTTATCTCTTCTCAATCTGTTACATCTTTTTATTTCTTTCTTATCTCATTGTATTGGCTAAGGCTTCCAGTACAATATTGAAGAGGAATGGAAAAAGACAACCCTTACCATATTCCTAATCTTAGTGGGAAAGTTTCCAGTTTCTCAACAGGAAGTATGATGTTAGCTATAGGGTTTTGTTTGTTTGTTTTGTTTTTCAAAGAGTCTTTATAATGTGGTAACTTTTTTTTCTTTTTTAGCCTATTTACGTGACAGGTTACATTAACTGATTTTCCAAGCATTGAACCCACCTTGTATACTTAAGGTAAATCCTACTTGGTAGTGTGTATATTTTTTATTGAATATATTAATATTTGGTTGAGGGATTTTGCATCTATGTTGATGGGAGATATTGGTTTGTAATACCTTGTATGTGTAATGTCTTTGGTTTTGTTAGTAGAGTAATGCTGGTTTCATAGAATGGAATAGAATATGTATGTTATTTAAGCTATTCAAGTTTGGGTAATTTGTCACCCAATATTAGAAGGTTAAAACTAAAGGATAGATATCCCAGTAGGGAGATTCTTTAATACACTCTGACTCTGGGATTTGTCAAAAAAAAAAAACTAGGGAAATTTCCCAGAACTTGATACAAACAATCACATAAAAGCAGTTTGTCACAGTGCCTACATCCAGATGCCAACTGCAAGAAAAACTTTAGAGCTACACTGTGCCTCGCTACAGTGGCATAGCTGCAGATCCATTTCTATGTGCGTGGGTAACAATAGACTACTAGTGCTCTCAAATGTATTCCTTAAATACGTGCCCTTAGAGCTAACTACAGCTTTTGCATTCTAGGTCTTGAATTCATGTTCTCTTGTTTTGTTAAAAAAGAATATTTTCTGTTTGCCATTGAGAAGGAAGAATGTGTTTCCTCTTGCCTGCTGTTTGATAATTGACCCCTTTCCATATTTGAATGCCTATAATTTGAAGGGGCAGTAGTAGAAAAAAAAAGTGTTTTTTTTTCTTTTTTTTTTTAATTTGTTTGCCAAGTAGCTAGGGTCAGAATGTCTTCCCACAAATTCACCAAATGTTAGGCACCTGCGGATGTCTCATGCCCTGCCTTATTTTCCCCCACATCCTGACCTCCCTTTTGGATGGAAATAACACAGTTACTTGGGCTTCTCTTTCCTATTTCAGAAGCCAAGGGGAAGGAATTTTCAAATTTCATGTTAGCTTATCCCCCCCATGATATCAAAAGTACATTGTCTTCCTCATCGACCATTATTTTCAGACCCAGCTTTCCTTGTGAACACAGCTACCATTCCACCAAAGTGGAACAGACGCTAATGCCCATGTGCTCCCCCAGCAGCCAAGTGTCTGGCAGTGGCCACTAATAAAACCATCTGTTACTGAGGTGACTCCATAGCCGGTCACTGCTATAATTTGGGGAGGCATAGGCTTTTCAGGCTCCTTGGTTATTAGCAATCCAACGGGGCCCCTGGGGCCTACAGCAACTGTGTACATAATTAAGTGGGAAGGACTTCGATGGCTTTTCCATTCACACTGGGTGATCTTAGAGCAGGCAAACACTGTTGTTAGATAACTAACCCAGAAGGGTGAGCTGAGGACAGCCAGGGATGGAACACTCGAACTTAAGCTTTAGATTCTTTTCTTTTTTCAAACTTTTTAAAAATTATTTTTAAATTTATTTATTGGTGCATTGTAATCCCATATCTTGATGGGTTTCAAGGTGGTAGAACTATACATGCACACATTGGTCAGTTAGCCCTCCCCCAATTCCCACCCCCATTCCCTCCCCCTTCCATTCTTCTCATGCTCAGCATAGTAGTTGAGTTTCATAAATTTGTATATGTACATCCTGTGCATTATGGTGTTTCCCTCTTCTCCCCTCCCATCTCCCTCATGTAGGTCACCTTCTTTACTCATCGAAAGTTTTCTCCCTCTTTGCCTGGACTTCCTCCTATGCCCTATTGTTCCTAGCTTTTGCATATTAGGGAGAGCATCCAACTTTTCACTTTTTGTGACTGACTACTCTCACTTAGCATAATATTCTCTAATTCCATCCATTTCCCGGAAAATTATGTAATTTTGTTGTTTATGGCTACGTAAAATTCCATTGTGTACATATCCCATAGTTTTGTAATCCATTCATCTGTTGATGGACATCTTGGCTGGTTCCATAGTTTGGCAATTGTGAATTGTGCAGCTATAAACATAGATATGCATGCATTAGTCTAATAGTTTGGTTTCCATTCTCTTGGGTAGTTACCTAGAAGTGGTATACCTGGGTCAAATGGTAGGTTCATTCCCAGTCTCCTGAGGATTCTCCACACTGTTTTCCAAAGTGGTTGCACTAATTTGCAATCCCACCAACAGAGTATTAGAGTTCCTACTTCTCTACATCCTTGCCAGCATTTGTTATTGTGTTTTTAATGATTGCCATTCTAATTGGGGTTAGGTGAAATCTCAGGGTAGTTTTGATTTGCATCTCTCTGATTGCTAATGATGTTGAACATTTTTTCATACATTTATTGGCCATTTGTATTTCTTCTTCTGTGAAGTGTCTGTTTAGTTCACTTGCCCATTTTTTGATTGGGTTGTTTGATTTTTAACGGTGAGTTTCTTGAGTTCTCTGTATATTCTAGATATTAGTCCTCTATCAGAGGAGTAGCTGGCAAAAATCTTCTCCCATTCTGTCAGCTCTCTGTTGAGGTTCTTGATAGTTTCCTTTGCTGCACAGAAGCTCTTCAGTTTAATGTAATCCCACATATTGATCCTCTTTTTAACTTCCTGTGCCTTTGGGGTCTTGTTGAGGAAGATTTTGCCTTGCCTATGTGTTGAAGGGTTGGACTTATGCCCTCTTCAAGTAGCTGCAAGGTCTCTGGTCAAATTTCCAGGTCTTTGATCCATCTTGAATCGACTCTTAGGCAGGGTGAGAGGTTTATTTCTATTTTTTCTGCATGTGGTTAACCAGTTTTGTCAACACCATTTGTTGAAGAGGCCATATTTTTTCCAGTCTATGTTTTTGGCTCCTTTGTCAAAAGTGAATTGGCTGTAAGTGTGTGGATTTGTTTTTGAGTCTTCTATTCTGCTCCATTGACTATGTGTGTGCTTTTGTGCCAATACCATGATGTTTTATTACTATGGCTCTGTAGTATAGTTTGAAGTCAGGTATTGTGATGCCTCCAGCATGGTTCTTGTTGCTGAGAACTACTTTGGCTATTCTGCATTTTTTTTGTTGTTGTTCCAAATGAATTTAAGGACTGATTTTTCTATGTCTGCGAGGAATGACCTTGGTAATTTAATGGGTATTGCATTGAATCTGTAGATCACTTTTGGAAGAATGGCCACTTTTATGATATTTATTCTGCCTATCCAAGAGCACAGGAGATCTTTCCATCTTCTAAGATCTTCTTCAATTTATTTTTTCAATGTTTTATAATTTTCCTTGTAGAGGACTTTTACTTCCTTGGTTAGGTTTATTCCTAAGTATTATATTGTTTTGGGGGATATTGTGAGCAGAAATATTTTCTGGATTTCTTTTTCAGTGGATTTATGTTTAGCATATAGAAAACTTCTGATTTTTTAAGATTGATTTTGTATCCAGACACTTTGCTGAATTTGTTGATCAGTTCTATAAGCCTTTTGGTTGAGTTTGTTGGGTTTTCTAAGTATAATATCATGTCATCTGCAAATAGAGATAGTTTCAGTTCTTCTTTTCCTATTTGCCCTCCTTTGATTTCCTTCTCTTGCCTTATTGCTCTGGCTAGAGTCTCTAGTACTATATTGAAAAGGAGTGGTGATAGTGGACATCCTTGTCTTGTTCCTGTTTTTAAGGGGAACTCTTGTAGTTTTTCTCCATTCAATATGATGTTGGCTGTGGACCTATTGTATATTGCCTTTATGATGTTGAGGTATGTTCCTTCTATTCTGATTCTCTGCAGTGTTTTTATCATAAATGGTGTTGGATTTTGTCAAATGCTTTTGCAGCATCTATTGAAATGATCATGCGATTTTTGTCTTTAGTTCTATATATGTGATGGATTACATGGATTGTTTTTCGTTTGTTGAACCAGCCTTGCATCCCTGGGATGAACCCTACTTGGTTATGGTGTATGATTTTCTTGATGTGGCTTTGAATGCGCGTTGCTAGTTTTGTTTAAAAGTTTTGTGTCTAAGTTTGTCAATGATATAGGCCTGTAGTTTTCTTGAGCTGTCTTTATTTGATTTGGGTATTAATGTGATGTTGGCTTCATAGAATGTATTTGGGAGAGTCCCATTTCTTTCTATTTCATGGAATAGATTGAGGAGTATTGGGATTAGTTCTTCTATAAAGGTTTTATAAAATTCACCTGGGAAACCATCAGGTCCTGGGCTTTTCTTTGATGGTAGGCTCTTTATTGTTGCTTCAATCTCTTTGGTTACTATTGGTCAGTTTAAATTTTCAATATTGAAGTCTCCCAATATTATTGTATTGGGATCTATGTGTGACTTAATGTCACAAAGAATTTTTTTATGAAAGTGATTGCATCTATGTTTGGGGCGTAAATGTTGACTATCATTATATCCTCTTGCTGGATTGTTCCTTTTACCAGTAAGAAATGACCTGCTTTGTCTCTTCTGATAAGTTTAGGTTTGAAGTCTAATTTGTCTGATATCATAGTTGCTACTCCTGCTTGTTTTTGAGTTCCATTAGTGTGGATTACCTTGCTTGATCCCTTCACCTTTAGTTTGTGAGTATCTTTTATGTAAGGTGTGTTTCTTGCAGGCAGCATATAGATGGATTGTGATTTTTAATCCATCTTGCCACCTTATGTGTTTTGATTGGGGAGTTGAGATTTATATTCAGCGTGACTATTGAGAGATGAGTTTTAATTCCTAACATTTTGAGTTTTAATTTCTGTTCGAGGTAGTGTTTGTTCTTCTTTGCCTAGTTGTTAGTTTGATGGAAATCATTGTTTCTCTGGTTCTGGCATTTTTTATTATTTCTTCTTTGTAATTAATCTCTTTGAGTATTTTCTCTAGTGCTGGTTTGGAAGACATAAAGTTTTTCATCTTCTGTTTTCATGGAATGTTTTTATTTCCCAATCAAATTTGATAGATATCTTTGCTGTGTAGATAAATCTTGGCTGGCAGTTGTTTTCTTTCAGCATTTGGAATATGTCACTCCAGGCCCTTCTGACTTTCATGACTTGGTTTGAAAAGTCGGGAGTGATTCTTATTGGTTTGCCTCTGAATGTTACTTGGTCTTTTACTCTTGTTGCCTTGAAGATTCTCTCCTTGGCCTCTATATTCATCAGTTTGATTATTATGTGGTGTGGTGAACCTCTTCTCTGATCTTGTGTATTGGGGGTTCTATATGTTTCCTGTACTTGTGTATCAACCTCTTTTTCTATGTTTGGGTAATTTTCTAATATTACTTCTCTGAAAAAATTATTGATTCTTTTGGTTTCAATTTCTATTACCTCTTCTATGCCTATTATTCTTAGGTTTGCTCTTTTAATATTAGCTGAGATCTCTTCATTGTTCAATTCATGCTAATAGTTTTTTTTAATTATATACTAAGCGTTCATTTTTAGAGAGGTCACCTTCTAAGAGTGAGATTCTTTTTTCCATGTGGTCTAGTTTGTATTGATGCCATCATTTCAATTATTGCATCCTTCTCTTCCTTCAGAGCTTCTTTTTGATTCCTGTTCAGTGTGTTAGATTCTTTGTTTATTTGGTCCTTCATTGCTTTCAGGCTCTCTCTGAATTCTTTTCAGAAATCCTGTATCATTTCTACTATTAAAGTTCTGAATTTTCCTTCTGACAGTCTTTGCACTTCTGTGTTGGCAGGTTCTGTTGTTCAAACTTTTTTCATTTGCTTTAATTAAGAATCATACCTGAATAGTCAATAGAATATTCAACACTGTGCATACTGACTGTGCAAGTAGGGGCTAACTCATTGAACCTTAGTTAAATAGGAGGTAGACCAAGGAATGAATATGTCATGGGTACCTATAATTTGTCAGTATTTAGCAATCATTAGTTCAGTTGTGGGGTATGTGACAATATTTGCAGTCCTCTGATGAAGTTGAGAGATCAACTATATACTATACGATATCACACATAGAACCGGGGTTTAAATCCAGACCTTTTAAATCTCAACTCTTTTCCCTTTCTATTATATCTCAGAGTGAACAGCAGCAGTTTCAAAGGTAACCATTTTTTTAATACTATCACATCTTGAGTTACTTACTCTTCCTTTTCCGACTACCCAACATGCTTAGGGTTTATGATTGGCATTAATACCCTTGTAAAAGAGTCCCCAAAAGCTAGTAAGTTCTTTCCACTGAATGAAACAAAGCACAAAGGTGCCATCTATGAACCAATAAATTGGAGTTAGCAGAAGGAAAACACTCTAGATGCCTGAGCTGGATGTGGTGGCACATGCCTGTAATCCCAGTACATGGGAGGTAAGAGACAGGAGGATCACAGGTTCAAGACCAGTCTCAGAAACTTAGCAAGACTCTCAGCAACCTAGCAAAACTCTGTTTCAAAAAAAAAAAACATAAAAAGAGCTGGAGATGTACCTCGAAGTAGAATGCCCTTGTGTTCAATCCCCAGTAACTAACACACACACACACACATACACACACACACACACAGCACACTTCATAGCCCAGAAATCCTCTAGTGACCTTACTAGAACAGAAGTTCCCAGTGGTGGAAAGCCCACCCATTTTCTCTCTTAGTTTAGGCTCCCTTTTATTTAAAATTTTTTTATTTTTTTCTTCCTTTCTTTTCATCCCCACTCTATCCTATTGTACCCCCCTTGGAAAATTGCAGATAGTGGCAGAGATGGGGAAGGCAGAGGGTAGGGTGCTCCTGTCTGCCACCCACAGCAACCTTGCCACCACATAGACTCCCTCCTTGTTGGTTTTTGACTCTCTCTCCAGGAGCAGCTCTTCAGAACCCAAGTCATTCTTCCTTCCTCTCTCCACTTATTCTTCTATGTTATATCCTTCATCTCATTATTTTCTAGGACTCTGCGGAAGTGTTGAGTGGGAAGGAAACTAGACAATAAAGCCCAATTTTCATAAAGGATCTGACTCTCTCTTATTATACTGTAGGAAAATAGACACACAATTCCCAATTTTACAGTTTTGCTGATGAATAGGAGGTCCAGAGATCAGTGACATGTCCTGACCGTGGTTCCGTGACCTCATAGCAATCAACGGCAGTTCTTTGTGGATTTCGGAGAACTGGTGGAGCTGTGTCTAAGCTTCCCCTGGAGCATGTCATGCTGTTTAATGATGTGCTCGTTGTTCACTAAGCAGTCAGCATTCTGAGCACAGAACCATTGCAAGAATATTTGTAAGCTCTAGCATCTGTTTTGCTCCCATCATTTTGAAATTTGACCTGTAAAAACCTCCGCCTGCCCTGTGATCTCTGTGAGCCTCAGTTTCTTGATCTGGAGAAGATGAGCTTTGTGAAGGGGCTGGCACTTTGCAGAGGGAAGCTTCTATGACTCTGCCCCTTAAGCTGTAGCATGTGTGCTGATCACCTGGGCATCCTGTCAAAATGCAGATTCCTATTCACGAGGTCTGAGTCAGTGCCTGGGAATCTGAATTTCTAGCAAGTTTTAGGGTAATGCTGACACTGCTGGTTCAAGGATCATATCTTTTTTTAAAATACATACTTTTATTGGTGCATTACAGTCTCACATCATAATATAAATCACAGTGATAGTGACATACATGCACACAGCACTTGGTGGGCCTTCCCACAGCTCCCTCCCCATTCTACCCCTGCTTCGCCATACAGGGTATTGAGATTGACATTGGTATTCCCACATATGTACATAATGTCGATGGAAGTGGTTCCTTCGTTGACCCTGCCTCTCGCCCCCTCTTTCCCTAGACCACCTCCTTGGCTCCACCGAAGTTTCTACTCCCTTATCTGAAGCCCCTCTGGTATCCTGATTATGCCTTAGCTTCCATATATCAGAGAAAACATATGACCCTTCACTTTCTGTGACTGGCTAATCTCATTTAACATAATGTTCTCCAGGTCTGTCCATTTTCCTGCAAATGACATAATTTTGTTCTTCTTTATTGCTGAGTAGAATTCCATTGTGTGTATATCCCACAATTTTGTAATCCATTCATCTGTTGATGGACACCTAGGTTGGTCCCAGGATCACATTTTGAATACAAAAAAAAAAACACCCTATAGCTCTTTGTTCCTTCCATCTATGAATTGGGTTGTCAAAATCCCTCACTACGCTGGGTGTGGTGGCACACGCTTGTAATCCCAGTACTTTGGGAGGCAGAGACCGAAGGATCCGGGTTCACAGCCAGCCTCAGCTCTCTCTCTCTCTCTCTCCCTGTCTCTCTCTCTCTCTCTCTCTTTCTCTCTATCTCTCTCTCTCTACCTAGTGAGGCCCTCCGCAACTTTGTGAGACCCGGTTTCAAAATAAAGTATA
>PVJS01020417.1:0-32605 GCA_004027185.1 Glis glis
GTGATGCAGGGGCCGCCCAGGTGGCACAGGGGTTGCTGTGGTTGCGCGCAGGCATGCCTGGATCTGGTACTTGGCACAGGGGGCACCCAGGTGTCGAGGGGCTGCCGGGGTTGTGTACGTGGACGCCGGGGTCTGGTACCTGGCGCAGGGGTCGCCCAGGAGCGCAGGGACTGCCAGGGTGGCACGTGGTAACGCCGACATCTTCTACCTGGCACAGGGGTCGCCCCGAAGCGCAGGGATTACCGGGGTGGCGCGTGGTAACGCCGGCATCGGGTACCTGGCGCAGGGGCCACCCAGGTGACACAGGGGCCGCCCAGATGTCTCAGAGGCTGCCAGGGTTGTGAGCGGTGACGCCGAGGTCGCACAAGGAGCCCAGAGGCTGCCGGAGTTGCGTGCGGTAACACCTGGGTCTTGTACCTGGCGCAGGGGCCGCCCAGGGGACGCAGGGGCAGCCCAGGTGGTGCAAGGACTTCCGCGGTAGAACGCGGGGACGCCGGGGTCTGGTACCTAGCGCAGGGGCACCCCAGGTGTCGCAGGGCTTGCCGGGGTGGCTCACGGTTACGCAGGGGTCTGGTACCTAGTACAGGTGCCCCCCAGGTGGCTCAAGGACTTTTGGGGTTGCACGCGGAATGCCGGGGTCTGGTATCTGGTGTGGGGCCGCCCAGGTGTCGCATAGCCTGCCGTGGTTGCGCGCGGGGACGGCGGGGTCTCTTACCTGGCGCAGGAGCCGCCCAGGTGACGCAGGTGCAGCCCAGGTGGTGCAGGGACTTCTGGGATGGTGCGCGGGGACTCCGGGGTCTATACGTGGCACAGGGGCCGCCCAGAAAGCGCAGGGCTGCCGGGGTTGCGCAAATGGACGCCGGGGTCTCGTACATGGCGCAGGGGATGCCAAGGTGTCTCAGGGGACCCAAGGTTGTGCAGTGACCACTGGGGTTGCGCGGGAGGACGCCAGGGTCTGGTACCTAGCACAGGGGCCCCCCAGGTTGCTCAGGGACTTCTGGGTAGCATGCAGGGACGCCGGGGACTGGTACATGGTTCAGGGGACGCTCAGCGGTGCAGGGGCTGCCGGGGTTGTGCGCGGGGACTCCGGAGTCAGGTACCTGGTGCAGGGGTCGCCCAGGTGGCCCTGGAACTGCCAGGGTTGAGCACTAGGACGCCGGGGTCTGGTAACTGGTGCAGGGGCTGCCAGGAGGCGCAGGGACTTCAGGGGTTGTGCACGTGGACGCCGGGGTCTTGTACATGGTGCAGGGACCGTCAAGGTATCGCAGGGCCGCCCAGGTGGCTCAGGGGCTGCTGCGCTTGCACGCAGGTATGCCATGCTCTGCTACATGGCACCGGGGCGCCCAGGTGGCAAGGGGCTGCTGGGGTTGCGTACCTGGACGCTGGGGTCTGGTACCTGGCACAGGGGTCGCCCAGGGAGCACAGGGACTTCCGGGTTGGTGCGCGGTAACGCCGGCATCTGGTACTTGGCCAAGGTGCCGCCCAGGTGATGCAGGTGCAGCCCAGGTGGCGCAGGGTTTGCGCACTTGGACTGCGGGGTCTCGTACTGGGTGCAGAGGCTGCCAAGGTGGCTCAGGGGCTCCTGGGGTGACGCGTGGGGACGCCGGAGTCTGGTACTTGGCGCAGGGGCCGCCCAGGAGGACCAGGGGCTGCCGGGGTTGCGCACGTGGACGCTGGAGTCTCGTACATGGCACAGGGGCCGCCCAGGTGTCGCAGGGCCATCCAGGTGTCGCAGACGCTGCAGGGGTTTCGCGCGGTAGCACCTGGGTCTTGTACTTGGCGCAGGGGTCACGCAGGTGGCGCAGGAACTGCCATTGTTGTTCGCGAGGACGCCGGAGTCTGGTACCTAGCACAGGCCACCCCAGGTGGTGCAAGGACTTCCGGGGTTGTCCGCGAGGATGCCGGGGTCTTGTCCCTGGCGCAGGCATCGCCCAAGGAGCGCAGGGGCTGCCGGGGTTGTGCTCGGTAACACTGGGGTTTTGTATCTGGCGCAGGGGCCGCACAGGTGGCGAAGGAACTGCCATTGTTGTGCGGGAGGACGCCGGGGTCTGGTATCAGGCGCAGGGGCCGACCAGGTGGTGCAGGAACTGCCGGGATTGCACGCGGTGACACCGAGGTCTGATACCTGGCGCAGGGGCCGCCCAGATCGTGCAGGGGCCACCCATGTGATGCAGGGGCCGCCCAGGTGTTGCAGGGGCTGCTGCGGTGCGCGCAGGCATGCCGGGGTCTGGTACTTGGCACAGGGGGTTACCAGGTGGCAAGGGGCTGCCGGGGTTGAGTACGTGGATGCCAGCGTCTGGTACCTGGCGCAGGGGTCGCACAGGAGCGCTGGGACTGCTGGGGTGGCGTCCACGTGCGCAACCCCGGCAACACCTGCCAACTGGGCGGTGCCTTCGCCAGGTACCAGACCCCGCCAACCCTGCGCGCCACCCCGGCTATCACTGCGCCACCTGGGCGACCCCTGTGCCAGGGACCTGACCCCGGCGTCCCCGCGTGCAAGCCCGGCAGGCTATGCGACTCCTGGGTGGCCCCTGCGCCACATACCAGACCCCAGCATCCCGGCGTGCAACCCCGAAAATCCTTGAGCCACCTGGGGGGCCCCTTTGCTAGCTACAAGACCCCGGCGTCACTATGAGCCACGCCGGCAGGCCCTGCACCACCTGGGCGGTCCCTGAGCCAGGTCCCAGACCCCGGCGTCCTTGCGCGCAACCCCGGAAGTCTGTGCGCCACCTAGGTTCCCCTGCGCAAGGTAACAGACCCCGGTGTCCTCGCGCACAACAATGGCAGTTCCTGCGCCACATTGGCGACTCCTTCACCAGGGACCTGACCCCGGCGTCCCCGCATGCAACCCCGGCAGGCTATGCGACATGTGGGCAGCCCCTGTGTCAGATACCAGACCCCGGCATCCTTGCGTGCAACCCCAAAATCCTTGAGCCCCCTGGGGTCCCCTGTGCTAGGTAATAGACCCTGCGTCACCGCGTAACACCCTGGCAGCCCCTGCCACCTGGCGGCCCATGCGCTAGATCCCGGCGTCCACGCGCGCCACCCTAGCAGCCCCTGAGCCACCTGGGCGACCTCTACACCCGGTATGAGACCCCGGCGTCCAAGTACGAAACCCCGACACCCATGTGCCACTTGAGCTGCACCTGTGTCACCTGGGCGGCGCCTGCGCCAGGTACCAGACCCCGGCGTTACCGCTCATACTCCAGCAGTCCCTGTGCTCCCTGGGCAACTCCTGTGCCAGGTACCAGACCCCAGCGTCCACGTACAAAACCCCGGCACCCCTCACAACCTGGGCAAACCCTGTGCCAAGTACCAGACCCCTGCATGCCTGCGTGCAATTGCAGCAGCCCCTGCACCACCTGGGCGGCCCCTGCATCACATGGGTGGCCCCTGCACCACCTGGGAGGCCCCTGCACCGGGTATCAGAATCCGGCGTCCCTGCGCACAACTCCAGCAACCCCTGCGCCTCCTGGGCGTCCCCTGCGCCAGATACCAGACGCCGGCGTCCCCGCACACAACCCCGGCAGTCTGCGCCACCTGGGCGGCCTCTACGCTAGGGGTCAGACACCGGTGTCCCCGCATGCCTACCCAGCAGTCCCTGCGCCACCTTGGTGGCCGCTAAATCCCCTGGGCGGCCCCTGCGCCAAGTACAAGACCCAGGTGCTACCGTGTGCAACCCTGGCAGACCCTGCGCTTCTTGGGCGACCCCGGCGTCCCCGCGCGCACCCGTGGCAGGCTCTGAGACACCTGGGCGGCCCCTGTGTCACCTGGGTGCCCAATGCGCCAGGTAACAGACACCGGCGTTACCACGCGCCACCACAGCAGTCCCTGAACTCCAGGGTGACCCCTGCGCCGGGTAACAGACCCGGCATCCCCGCGCACAACCCCGGTAACCCCCGCCATCTGGGCTGCCCCTTTGCCAGGTACCAGACCCCGCCGTCCCCGCGCGCCACCCCAGCAGTCACTGCGCCACCTGGGCGGTCCCTGGGCCAGGTACCAGACCCTGGAGTCCTCGCGTGCAACCCCGGAAGTCCGTTCGCCACCTGGGGGCCCCCTGCACTAGGTACCAGACCCCGGCATACTCGCGCGCCATCCCGGAAGTCCTTTCGCCACCTTGGCAGCCCCTGCGCCAGGTACCAGACCCCGGCATCCCCGCCCGCAAACCCGGCAGCCCCTGTGCCACCTGGGCGTCCCCTGCGTCCCCTGGGCGGACCCTGCGCCAGGTCAAAGACCCCGGTATTACTGAGCGCAACCCCGGCAGTTCCTGTGCCACCTGGGAGACCCCTGCACCATGTACCATACCCCAGCGTCCCCGCGTGCAACTCCGAAAGTCCATGAGCCAACTGGGGGGCTAATGTGCTATGTACCAGACCCCGGCTACACCACGCGCAACCCCGCAGCCCCTGCGACACCTGGGCGGCCCCTGCGACACATGGGCGGCCCCTGCGCCATGTATGAGACCCCGGGGTCCACGTGCGCAACCACGGCAGCCTCTGGATCTACTGGGCGGCCACTGCACCAAGTACCAGACCCTGGCGTCCTCGCGCGCCACTCCAGCAGCCCCTAAGACACCTGGGCTGCCTCTGCACCCGGTACGAGACCTAGGCGTTCAAGTGCGCAACCCCGGCACCCCTGCACCATCTGGGCTACACCTGTGTCACCTTGGTGGCCCCTGCGACAGATACCAGACCCCGGCGTCCCCGCGTGCAACCACGAAAGTTCTTGAGCCCCCTGAGGGGCCCCTGTGCTAGGTATCAGACCCCGGCATCACCGCGAGCCACCCCGGCAGGCCCTACGACACCTGGGGGGCCCCTGTGATAAATACCCGTCCCCGGCGTCCCCCCGTGCAACCCCGGAAGTGCTTGCATCACCTGGGGGACCCCTGCGCCAGGTACCTGACCCCGGCGTTCTTGCGTGCAGTCCCGGAAATTCCTGTGCCACCTACGCGACCCCTGCGCCAGGGACCTGACACCAGCTTCCCCGCGCGCAACCCCGGCAGCCCCTGCACCAACCGGGCAGCCCCTGCACCATGTACCACACCCCAGCATCCCAGTGTGCAACCCCGAAAGTCCTTGAGCCACCTGAGGGGCCCCTGTGCTAGGTAACAGACCCCGGTGTCGCCGCGCGCAACCCCGGGAAGCTCTGCGACACCTGGGCGGGCCCTGTGACACCTGGACGGCCTCTGCGCCAATATCAAACGCCGGCGTTACCATGCGCCACCCAGACAGTCCCTTCCCTCCCAGGGTGACCACGGCGCCAGGTGCCAGACCCCGGCGTCCCCGCGCGCAACCCCAGGAGCCCCTGCAAACTGGGCTGCCAATTCGCGGGTACCAGACCCCGCCGTCCCAGCGCGCCTCCCCGGTAGTCACTGCGCCACCTGGGCGGCTCCTGCATCAGGTACCAGATCCCGTCGTCCTTGCGCACAACCCTGGCTGTCACTGCACCACCTGGGGTCCCCTGCGCCAGGTACCTGAACCTGGCGTCCCCGCAAGCAACCCCTGCAAGCCCTATGCCACCTGGGTGGCCCCTGCACCATGTACCACACAACAGCATCCCCACGTGCAACCCCAAATGTCCTAGAGCCACATGCGTGTCCCCTGTGCTAGGTACCAGACCCCGGCGTCACCGCGCGCAACCCAGGCAGCCTCTGCGACACCTGGGCGTCCCCTGCGACACCTGGGCGGCCCCTGCACCATGTACAAGACCCTGGTGTCCACGTGCGCAACAACAGCAGCCTCTGTGCCTCCTGGACGTCCCCTGCGCCAAGTACCAGACCCCGGCGTCCCCGCGTGCCACCCCAGAAGTCCCTGTGCCACCTGGGCGGCCTCTGGGTCACATGAGCCAACCCTGCGCCACCTGGGCGGCGCCTGAACCATGTACCAGACCCCGGCGTCCACGCACGCCACTCCTGAGGCCCTGAGCCACCTGGGCGACCTCTGCACCTGGTACGAGACCCCACGTCCAAGTGCGCAACCCCAGCCCCCCTGCGCCACCTGGCCTGCACCTGCATCACCAGGGCAGCCCGTGCGCCAGGTACCAGTCCCCAGCATCCCCGCGCACAAACCTGGCAGCCCCTCTGCCATCTGGGCGTCCCCTGCGTCCCCTAGGTGGCCCCTGCGCCAGGTACCAGACCCCGGCGTCCCCGCGGGCAACCCCGGTAGCCTTTGCGACACCGGGGCGGCCCCTGCGTCACCTGGACGACCCCTGTGCCTGGTACCAGACCCCAGTGTAAACGCGAGCGACGCTGGAAAGCCCTGTGACACCTTGGCGGCCCCTGCACATTGTACGAGACCCTGGCGTACACGTGAGCAACCCCTGATGTCCCTGCACCTCCTGGGTGGCCCCTGCACCAGGTATCATACCCCGGCTTTCCAGCGCACAACCCCGGCAGTTACTGAGCCACCTGGGCGCCCACTGCACCAGGTACCAGACCCCGGCATCATCACGGGCATGCCCGGCAGCTCCTGTGCCACCTGGGCGTCCCCTGCGTCCCCTGGCGGCCCCTGCGACAGGTACCAGACCCCAGTGTTACTGCGCGCAACCCCGGCAGCCTCTTCGGTCCTTGGGCGACCCCTGCACCAGGTACAAGACCCCAGCGTCCTCACGCGCAACCCCAGTGGTGACTGCACCACCTGGGGTCCCCTGTGCCAGGTACCTGATCCTGGAGCCCCCGCACGCAACCCCGGCAGCCCCTTCTCCACCTAGGAGGACCCTGCACCATGTACCACACCCCAGCATTCCCGCGTGCAACCCCGAAATTCCTTGAGCCACATGCGTGGCCCCTGTGCTAGGTACCAGACCCCGGCGTCACCGCGCGCAATCCCGGCAGCCTCTGCGACACCTGGGTGGCCCCTGCGCCATGTACGAGACCCCGACGTCCACGTGCGCAACCCCGGCAGCCCTGCGCTTTCTGGGCGGCCCCTGCATCAAGTATAGACCCCGGCGTCCCCGCGCGGCATCCCCGAAGTCCCTGCGCCACCTGGGATGCACCTGCGTCACCTGGGCGGCCCCTGCGCCAGGTACCAGACCCGTCCATCCCCGCGCGCAACCCCGGCAGGCTATGCGACAACGTGGCGCCCCCTGCACCAGATACCAGACCCAGGCGTCCCTGCGTGCAACCCTGAAAGTCCTTGAGCCACCTGGGGGCCTCCTGTGCTAGGTACCAGACGCCTGCGTAACCGAGAGCAACCCCGGCAGGCCCTGCGACACCTGGTGTGCCCCTGCGCTAGGTACCAGACCCCGGCGTCCCCGTGTGCAACCCCGGAAGTCGTTGCGCCACCTGGGAGACCCCTGCGCCAGGTGCCTGACCCCGGCGTCCTCGCACTCAAACCCGGCAGTTACTGTGCCACCTGGGCGAACCCTGCACCATGCACCACACCCCAGCGTCCCCGCGTGCAACCCCGAAAGTCCTTGAGCCACCTGGTCAACTCCTGCACCATATACCAAACCCCGGCGTCCACGCGCGCCACTCTAGAGGCCTGGAGCCACCTGGGCGGCCTCTGCACCCAGTACGAGACCCCGGCATCCAACTGCGATACCCCGGCCCCCCTGCGCCACCGGGGTTGCAGCTGCGTCACCTGGGCCACCCCTGCGCCAGGCACCAGACAACGGCATCCTCGCGCGCAACCCCGGAAGTCCTTGCGCTCCTGGGCGTCGCCTGCGTCAGGTACCAGACCCCGACATCATCGCGCCAAACCGGCAGCCCCTGTGCCACCTGGGCGGCCCTGCTTCCCTTGAGTGTACTCTGCACCAGGTACAAGACCCCGGTGTTACTGCGTGCAACCCCGGCAGATCCTGAGCCTTTTGGGCATGCCTGTGTCAGGTACCAAACCCTGGCGTCCCCGTGCGCAACCCCGGCAGCCCTTGCGAACTGGTCTGCCCCATCGCCAGGTACCAGACCCCGCCATCCCCGCGAGCCACACCGGCTGTCACGGCTCCACCTGGGCAGCCCCTGCACCAGGTACCAGACCCTGGCGTCCTCGAGGGAAACCCTGGAAGCCCTTGCGCCACCTGGTGTCCATTGCACTAGGTAACAGACCCTGGGGTTCTCGCGCACAACAATGGCAGTTCCTCCTGGTTGGAACCGCACAACAATGGCAGTTCCTCCGGGGCCCCTGCACCAGGTACCAGACCCCGGCGTCCCCACGCGCCATCCCAGAAGTCCCTGTGCCACCTGTGCAGCCTCTGCATGGCATGGGTGGCCCCTGCACCACCTGGGAGGCTCCTGCACCATGTACCTGATCCCGGCGTCCATGCACGCCACTCCAGAGGTCTGAGCCACCTGGGCGGCCTCTGCACCTGGTACGGGACCCCGGCGCCCAAGTGCGCAACCCCGGCCCCCCTGCGCCACCTGGGCTGCACCTGTGTCACCTGGGCGGCCCCTGCGCCAGGTACCAGACACCGACGTCCCCGCAAGCAACCCCGGCAGGCTATGCGACACCTGGGTGGCCCCTGCACCAGATACCAGACCTCGGCGTCCCCTTGTGCAACCCCGAAAGTCCTTGAGCCACCTGGGAGGCTCCTGTGCTAGGTACCAGACCCCTGCTTAATCACGAGCCACCCCGGCAGGCCCTGCGACACCTGGTGTGCCCCTGCGCTAGGTACCAGACCCCAGCATCCCCGCCTGCAAACCCGGAAGTCCTTGCGCCACCTGGGGGACCCCTACGCAAGGTACCTGACCCCGGCGTCCTCGAGCGCAACCCCGGAAGTTCCTGTGCCACCTGGGCGACCCCTGCACCATGTACCACACCCCAGCATCCCCACGTGCAACCCTGAAAGTCCCTGAACCACCTGGGTGGACCCTGTGCTTGGTACCAGACCCCGGCGTCACCGTGCCAGCCCCGGTAGCCTCTGCGACACCTGGACGGCCCCTGCGACACCTGGGCAGCCCCTGACATTATACGAAACTTCTGCATCCACGTGCGCAACGCCGGCAGCCCTGCACCTCCTGGGCGGCCCCTGGGCCAAGTACCAGTACCCGGCATCCCTGCGCGCCACCCCAGGAGCTCCTGAACCACCTTGGCAGCCTCTGCACTTGGTATGAGACCCTGGCGTGCAAGTGGGTAACCCCGGCACACCTGTGCCACCTGGGCTGCACCTGCGTCACCTGGGCGGCACCTGGGACAATTACCAGACGCCAGCGTTACCGCGCGCCAACCTGGAAGTCCCTGCGCTCCCTGGGCGACCCCTGAGTCAGGTACCAGATCCCAGGGTCCAGGTACGCAACCCCGGCAGCCCCTCACCACCTGGGCGCCCCCGGTGCCATGTACCAGAGCCCGGCATACCTGCGTGCAAGCGCAGCAGCCTCTGCGCCACCTGGGCGGCCCCTGCACCAGGTATCAGACCCCGACGTCACCGCGTGCAACCCTGGCACTTCCTGCACCACCTGGGAGGCCCCTGCGCCAGGCAACAGTCCCCGGCATTATTGCGCGCAAACCCGGCAGCCCCTGTGCCGCCTGGGCGTCCCCTGCATCCCCTGGGCGGTCTCTGCACCAGGTACAAGACCCCAGTGTTACCGCGCGCAACCCTGGCAGCCCATGCGCTCCCTGGGCGATGCCTGCGCCAGGTACCAGATCCCGGTGTCCCCTCACGCAACCCTGGCAGCCCCTGCCAACTGGGCTGCCTCTTTGCCAGGTACCAGACCCCACCGTCCCCACGTGCAAGTGCGGAAGTCCTTGCGCCACCTGGGGGACCCCTGTGCCAGGTACCAGACCCCTACATCCACATACGCATCCCCGGCAGCCCCTCGCCACCTGAGCGCCCCCTATGCCATGTAACAGACCCAGGCGTCATTGCGTGAAACCCCGGCAGTTCCTGTGCCACCTGGTCGGCCCCTGTGCCACACACCAGACCCCGGCATTCCCGCGTGCAACCCTGAAAGTCCTTGAGCCACCTGGAGGGACCCTGCGCCATGTACGAGACCCCGGCGTCCTCGTGTGCAACCCCTGCTGCCCCTGCGCCACCTGGTCGGCTCCTGCACCATATACCACACCCCGGCGTCAAACGCGCGCCAACCCAGATGCCCTGAGCCACCTGGGCAGCCTCTTCACCCGGTACGAGACCCCGGCGTCCAAGTGAGCAACCCCAGCCCCCCTGCACCACCTGTGCTGCATCTGCGTCACCTGGGTGGCCCCTGCGCCAGACACCAGACCCCGGCTTCCACTTGTGCAATCCCGAAAGTCCTTGAGCCACCTGGGGGGCTCCTGTGCTAGGTACCAGACCCCTGTGTAACCACAAGCCACCCCGGCAGGTTTTGCGACACCTGGGGTGCCTGTGCGCTAGGTACCAGACCCCGGCGTCCCTGCGTGTAACCCCAGAAGTCCTTGCGCCACCTGGGGGACCCCTGCGCCAGGTACCTGACCCTGGCGTCCTCGCGCGCAAGCCCGGCAGTTCCTCGCCAACTGGGCGACCCCTGCGCCAGGGACCTGACCCTGGCATCCCCACGCGCAACCCCAGAAGCCCCTGCGCCACCTGGAAGGCCCCTGCACCATATACCAAACCCCAGCGTCCCTGCATACAACCCCGAAAGTCCTTGAGCCACCAGGGAGGCCCCTGTGCTAGCTACCAGAACCCGGCGTCACCGCGAGCACCCCGGCGGCCCTGCACTACCTGTGCGGCCCCCGCGCAAGGGGTCGCAGACGCTGCCGCGGTTGCGCGCGATGACGCCGGAGTCTTGTACATGGTGCGGGTGCCTCCAAGGTGTCACAGGTCCTTCCAGGGTGGCTCGCGGTGACGCCTGAGTCTGGTACGTGGCGCAGGGGCCGTCCAGCTGACGCAGCGGCCGCCCAGGTGGCGTAGAGGCTACCAGGGCTTTGTAACTGGCGCAGGGGCTGCCCAGGGGACGCAGGGGCCGCCAAGGTGGTGCAGTGACTGATGGGGTGGCACGTGGGGTGGCAGGGGCTGCCGGGGTGTTTCGCGGTGACGCCGGGGTCTGGTACCTAGCACAGGGGCACCCTGGTGGCTCAAGGACTTTCAGGGTTGCACGCGGGGACGCTGGGGTCTGGTATCTGGTGCAGGGGTCGCCCAGGTAGCGCAGGACCTGTCGTGGTTGTGCGCAAGGATGCCGGGGTCTGGTACCTAGCGCAGGGGGCCCCCAGGTGGCGCAAGGACTTCTGGGGATGCGCGCGAGGATGCCGGCGTCTGTTACCTGGCACAGGGACCTCCCAGGTGGTGCAGTGACTGCTGGGGTGGCACGCGGGGACAGCGGGGTCTGGTATCTCGCGAAGGGGCAGCCCAGTTGCAAGGGGCTGCTGGGGTTGCGCGCGGGGACACCGGGGTCTGGTATATGGCACAGGGGTCACCCAAGGAGAGCAGTGGCTGCCAGGTTGGCGCGTGGTAACGCCGGCGTCTGGTACTTGGCTCAGGGGCCGCCCAGGCAACACAGGGGCAGCCCATGTGTCTCAGAGGAAGCCGGGGTTAAGCGCAGGGACGCCGGAGTCTCCCAAGGAATGCAGTGGCTGTCGGGGTTGCGCGCGGTAACACCAGGGTCTTGAACCTGGCCCAGAGGCAACCCAGGGACCGCAGGGGCCACCAGGTGGCCCAGGGACTGCCGAGGTTACGTGCAGGGACGCCGGGTCTGGTACCTCGCGCAGGGGTCGCCCAAGGAGCGCAGGGGCTGCAGGGGTTGCGCGCGGTAACATTGGGGTCTTGTACCTAGTGCAGGGGCTGTCCAGGGACACAGCAGACGCCCAGGTGGAACTGGGGCTGCCGGTTTTGCGTGCGGGGATGCCGGGGTCTGGTACCTGGCACAAGGTCCTCCCAGGTGACGCAGGTGCAGCCCAGGTGGCGCAGGGGGGTTGGGGTTGCGCACTTGGACGCCAGGGTCTCGTACCGGGTCAGAGGCCGCCCAGGTGGCTCAGGGCCTCTGGGGTGGCGCGCGTGGACACCGGGGTCTGGTACATGGTGCAGGAGCCGCCCAGGTGGCCCAGTGGCCTCCCATGTGATGCAGGGGCCACCCAGGTGGCACAGGGACTTTTGAGATGGCGCATGGGCACCCCGGGAACGGGTACTTAAAGCATTGGCCCCCCAGGTGTCGCAGGGACTGCTGGGGTGGCTCGTGGTGATGCTGGGGTCTGGTACCTAGCACAGGGAACCCCCAGGTGGCTCAAGGACTTTCGGGGTTGCACGCTGGGACGCTGGGGTCTGGTATCTGATGCAGGGGCTGCCCAGGTGTCGCATAGCCTGCCGGGGTTGCGCGCGGGGACGCCATGGTCAGGTACCTGGCGCAGGGGTCGCCGATGTGGCGCAGGAACTGCAATTGTTGTGCACGAGGATGATGGGGTCTGGTACCTAGCGCAGGGGACAACAAGTGGCGCAAGGACTTCCGGGGTTTCACGCAAGGACGCCGGGGTGTGGTATCTGGCACAGGGACCGCCCAGGTGGCGCAGAGACTGCCGGGGTGGCGCGGGGAGACGGCGGGGTCTGGTACCTGGTGAAGCGGCAGCCCAGTTGGCAGGGGCTGCCGGGGTTGTGCGCGGGGACGCTGGGGTCTGGTACCTGGTGCAGGGGCCGCCCAGGGGGCGCAGGGGCATCAGAGGTTGTGCACGTGTACGCCGGAGTCTGGTACCTGGTGCAGGGGCCGTCCAGGTGACTCAGGGGTCACCCAGGTGTAGCAGAGGCTTCCGGGGTTGCGCGCGGGGAGGCCGGGGTCTGGTACCGGGCGTAGGGTTCGCCCAAGGAGCGCAGGGGCTCCAAGGGTTGCGCGCGGTAATAACGGGGTCTTGTAACTGGAGCAGGGGCCGCCCAGGGGACGAAGGGGCCGCTGAGGTGGCGCAGGTACTGCTGGGGTGGCACGCGGGGACACCGGGGTCTGACCCCTAGTGCAGGGGCCGCACAGGTAGCGCAGGGCCTGCTGGGGTGGCTCACGGTGACGTCGGGGTCTGGTACCTAGCACAGGGTCCCCCTAGGTGTCTCAAGGACTTTCGGGGTTGCACGCGGGAACACTGGGGTGTGGTACATGGTGCAGGGGCCGCCCAGGTGGTGAAGGGGCTGCCGGAGTTGCGCACGGGGACGCCGGGGTCAGGTCCCTGGCGCAGGGGTCCCCAGGTGGCGCAAGGACTTACGCGAATGCACGCGGGGACGACGGGGTCTGGTACCTGACAAAGGCTCAGCCCAGTTGGCAGGGGCTGCCGGGGATGCGTGCGGCAACACCAGTATATGGGACCAGGTGCAGGCATCGCCCAAGTAGTGCAGGGATGCCGGGGTTGCTCGCGGTAACACCGGGGTCTTGTACCTGGTGCAGGGGCCGCCCAGGGGACGCAGGGGATGCCCAGGTGGTACAGGGGCTGCCGGGTTAGCTCGCGATGATGCCGGGGTCTGGTACTTGGCGCAGGGGCCGCCCAGGAGGCGCAGGGGCTGACAGGGTTGTGCAAGTAGATGCCGGGATTTCGTATATAGTCAGGGACCGCCCAGGTGTCGCAGGGGCCACCCAGGTGTCACAGAGGCTGCCAGGGTTGAGCGCGGTGACCCCGGGGTCTGGTACCTAGCACAGGGGACCCCCAGGTGGCTCAGAGACTTTCGGGGTTGCACGCGGGGACGCTGGGGTGTGGTACATGGTGCAGGGGTCGACAAGGTGGCACAGGAACTGCCAGGGTTTCGCGAGAGGACGCCGGGGTAAGGTACTTGGCGCAGGGGTGCCCCAGGTGGTGCAAGGACTTCCGGGGTTGCACGCGGGGTCGCCGGGGTCTGGTACCTAGCGCAGGGGCACCCCAAGTGTCACAGGGCCTGTCAGGGTGGCACGCGGTTACGCCGGGGTCTGGTACCTAGCACAGCAGCCCCCCAGGTGGCTCAAGGACTTTCGGGGTTGCACACGGGGACGCCGGGGTCTGGAATCTGGCGCAGGGGCTGCCCAGGTGTCGCATAGCCTGCAGGGATTGCATGCGGGGACACCGGGTCTGGTACCTGGCACAGGGGTCGCCAAGGAGCGCACGGGCTGTCGGGGTTGTACGCAGTAACAACGGGGTCTTGTACCTGGCGCAGGGGTCGCCCTGGGGACGCAGGGGACGCCCAGTTGGAACAGGGGCTGCGGGGTTTGCACGTGGGGATGCCGGGGTCTGGTACCTGGCGCACAGGCCTCCCAGGTAACGCAGGTGCAGCCCAGGTGGTGCAGGGGAACCAGGGTTGTGCACTTGGACGCCTGGGTCTACTACCGGGTGCAGAGGCCGCCCAGGTGGCTCAGAGCCTCTGGGGTGCCGCGCATGCATGGTGTCTGGTGCATGGTGCAGGATCCGCCCAGGTGGTGCAGTGGCCTCCCATGTGATGCAGAGGCCGCCCAGGTGACAAAGGGACTTCTGGGATGGCGCGCGGAGACGCCGGGGTCTTGTACTTGGAGCAGGGGCCGCCCAGGAGGCGCAGGGGCTGCCGGTTTTGCGCACGTGGACACCGGTGTCTCTTCCATTGTGCAGGGGCCAACCAGGTGTTGCAGGGGCCGCCCAGGTGTCGCAGAGGCTGCCAGGGTTGCGCACGATGACGCCGGGGTCTGGTACCTAGCACAGGGTCCAAGCATGTGGCTCAAGAACTTTCGGGGTTGCACGCGGGGACGCTGGGGTGTGGTACATGGTGCAGGGGACCCCAGGTGGTGCAGTGAAAACCGGGGTTGCGTGCGAGGACGCCGCGGTCTGGTACCTGGCGCAGGCGTCGCCCAAGGAGCACAGGGGCTGCTGGGGTTGCACGCGATAACACCGGGGTTTTGTACCTGTCGCAGGGGCCGCCCAGGGGCCGCAGGGGACGCCCAGGTGGCACAGGGGCTGCCGGTATTGCGCGCGGGGATGCCGGGGTCTGGTACCTGGTGCAGGGGCTGCCCAGGTGGCGCAGTGACAGCCGGGGATGCGCGCAGGAGGCCGGGGTCAGGCGCAGGGGCTGCCGGGGTTGTGCAAGGTAACACTGGGATCTTGTGTCTGGCGCAGGGGCCACCCAGGTGGCGCAGGAACTGCCATTGTTTGCGGGGGGACGCCGCTGTCTGTCACCTGGCGCAGGGGCCGCCCAGGTGGCACAGTGAGTGCCGGAGTGGTGCGTGGGGACGGTGGGGTCTGGTACATGATGAAGGGGCAGCCCAGTTGGCAGGGGCTGCCGGGGTTGTGCGCAGGGACGCCGGGGTCTGGTACCTGGCGCAGGCGTCGTGCAAGCAGCGCAGGGGCTGCAGGGGTTGCGCGCGGTAACGCCGGCGTCTGGTTCCTGGCGCAAGAGCCATCCAGGAGACGCAGGTGCAGCCCAGATGGCACAGGGGTGCCGGGTTGCGTACTTGGACACCGGGGTTTCGTACCGGTTGCAGAGGCCACCCAGGTGGCTCAGGGCCTCTGGAGTGGCGCGCGTGGACGCCGGGGTCTTGTATATGGTGCAGCGTCCGCCCGGGTGGCACAGAGACTTCTGGGATGGCCAGCGAGGACGCCGAGGTCTGGTACTTGGTGCCTGGGCCGCCCAGGAGTCACAAGGGTTGCCAGGGTTGCGAACGTGGACGCCGGGGTCTCGTACATGGCGCAGGGGCTGCCCAGGTGTCGCAGGGGCCGCCCAGGTGTCGCAGATGCTGCTGGGGTAGTGCGCGGTGACGCCGGGGTCTGGTACCTAGCACAGGGACCACGCATGTGGCTCAAGGATTTTCGGGGTTGCACGCGGGTACGCTGGGGTGTGGTACATGGAGCAGGGGCCGTCAAGGTGGCACAGGGGCTGCAGGGGTTGCTCGCGGGGACACCGGGGTCAGGTACCTGGCGCAGGGGACCCCAGGTGGTGCAGTGACAGCTGGGGTTGTGCGGGGTAACACCGGGGTGTTGTACCTGCCACAGGGGCTGCCCACGGGATGCAGGGGATGCCCAGGTGGCACAGGGGCTACCGGGTTTGTGCGCGTGGATGCCGGGGTCTGGTACCTGGAGCAAGGGCCGCCCAGGTGCCGCAGGGACTGGTGGGGTGGCACGCGCGGTCACCGGGTTCTGGTATCTGGCGCAGAGGCTGCCTAGGTGGCACAGGGCCTGCAGGGGTTGCTCGGGGTGACTCCAGGGTCTGGTACCTAGCACAGGGGCCCCCCAGGTGGATCAAGGATTCTCGTAGTTGCACGTGGGGATGCCGGGGTCTGGTATGCTGCAGGGGCCGCCCAGGTGTCGCTGGGCCTGATGGGGTTGCGCGTGGGGACGCTGAGGTCAGGTCCCTCGTGTAGGGGTCGCCCAGTTGGCGCAGGAACTTCCGGTGTGGAGTGCGAGGACGCCGGGGTCTTGTATCTGGCACAGGGGCCGCCCAGGCGTCATATAGCCTGCTGGGGTGCGAGCGGGGAGGCCGGGGTCAGGTACCTGGTGCAGGGGTCACCCAGGTGGCTCAGGAACTGCCACTGTTGTGCGCGAGGACGTCGGGGTCTGGTACCTAGCGCAGGGGACCCCAGGTGGCGCAATGACTTCCGGGGTTGCCAGCGAGGATGCCGGGGTCTGGTTTCTGGCGCAGGGGTCGCCCAAGGTGCGCTGGGGCTGCCGGGGTTGCGCGCGGTAACACCGGGGTCTTGTACCTGTCGCAGGGGCCGCCCAGGTGACGCAGAGGACGCCCAGGTGGTACAGGGGCTGCCGGGGTGTTTCGCGGTGAATCCAGGGTCTGGTACCTAGCACAGGGCTCCCCAGGTGGCTCAATGAATTTCGGGGTTGCACGTGAGGACGCCGGGGTCAGGTACCTGGTGCAGGGGTTGCCCAGGTGATGCAGGAAATACTGTGGTTGTTTGCGAGGATGCCGGGGTCTGGTACCTAGCGCAGGGGGCCCCCAGGTGGCACAAGGACATCCGGGATTGTGCGCGTGGACGCCAGAGTCTGGTACCTGACAAGAGGAACCGCCCAGGTGGCGCAGTGACTGCTGGGGTGGCGCATGGGGACAGCGAGGTCTGGTACCTGGCGAAGGGGCAGCCCAGATGGCAGGGGCTGCCGGGGTTGTGCGCGGTAACACCAGAGTCTTGTATCTGGCTTTACCCAGGCGGCAGAGGGGCTGCCGGGTTTGCACGCGGGGATGCCGGACTCTAGTACCTGGCGCAGGGGCCGCCCATGTGACGCAGGTGCAGCCCAGTTGGCGCAGGGTGGCCGAGGTTGCGCACTTGGACGCCGTGGTCTCGTACCGGGTGCAGAGGCTGCTCAGTTGGTTCAAGGTCTCTGGAGTGGCGCGCCTGGACGCTGGGGTCTGGTACATGGTGCAGGAGCTGCCCAGGTGGCGCAGGGGCTGCCCATGTGATGCAGGGGCCGCCCAGGTGGCACAGGGAATTCTGGGATGGCGCACGGGGACGCCGGGGTCTGGTACTTGGCGTAGGGGACGCCCAGGAGGCGTAGGGGCTGCCGGGGTTGCGCACGTGGACGCCGGGGTCTCGTACATGGTGCAGGGGCCGCCCAGGTGTCTCAGGGGCCGCCCATGTGTTGCAGCAGATGCCGGGGTTGCAGGCGGTGACGCTGTGGTCTGGTACCTAGCACAGGGGCTACGCATGTGGCTCAAGGACTTTCGGGGTTGCACACGAGGACGCTGGTGTGTGGTACATGGTGCAGGGGTGGCCCAGGTGGCGCAGGGGCTGCCAGGGTTGAGCGCGGTAACACCGGGGTTTTGTAACTGGCGCAGGGGCCGCCCAGGGGATGCAGGGGCCGCCAAGGTGGCGCAGGGACTGCTGGTGTGTCACGTGGGGACACCGGGGTCTGACCCCTAGTGCAGGGGCCGCCCAGATGGCAGGGGCTGCCGGGGTGTTTCGCGGTGACGCTGGGGTCTGGTACCTAGCACAGGGGCACCCTGGTGGCTCAAGGACTTTCGGGGTTGCACGCAGGGACGCTGGGGTTTGGTATCTGGCGCAGGGGTCGCCCAGGTGGCGCAGGAACTGCCGTGGTTGCGTACGTGGATGCCAGGGTCAGGTACCAGGGCAGGGGTTGCCCAGGGAGCTCAGGGACTGCCGGGGTGGCGCGTGAGGACACTGGGGTCTGGTATCTGGCACAGGGGCCGCCCAGGTGGTGTAGGGGTTGCCATGGTTGTGCTCAGGGACGCCGGGGTCTGGTACATGGTGCAGGGGCCGCCCGGGTGGCGCAGAGGTTGCCCATGTGATGCAGAGGCCGCCCAGGTTGCACAGGGACATCTGGGGAGGCGCGCGGGGACACTAGGGTCTGGTACCTGGTGCAGGGGACGCCCAGGTGATGCAGGTGCAGCCCAGGTGGCGCAGAGGTGCCGTGGTTGCGCACATGGACGCCGGGGTCTTGTACCGCGTGCAGAGGCCGCCCAGGTGTCTCAGGTGCTACCTGGGTGGCGCGCGGGGACGCCGTGGTCTGGTACTTGGTGCAGGGCCGCCCAGGAGGCGCTGGGGCTGCCGGGATTGTGCATGTGGATGCCGGGGTCTAGTACATGGCGCAGGGGCTGCCCAGGTGTCGCAGGGACCACCCAGGTGTCGCAGAGGCTGCCGGCGTTGCGCGCAGTGACGCCGGGGTCTGGTACCTAGCACAGGGGCCCCCTGGTGGCTCAAGGACTTTCAGGGTTGCACGCGGGGAGTCCGCGGTCTGGTACATGGTGCAGGGGTCGCCCAAGGAGCGCTGGGGCTGCCGGGGTTGCGCGCGGTAACATCGGGGTTTTGTAACTGGAGCAGGGGCTGCCCAAGGGACCAGAGGCCGCCAAGGTGGCGCAGGGCCAGCTGGGGTGGCACGCAGGGATACCGGGGTCTGACCCCTTGTGCAGGGGTTGCCCAGGTGGCAGGGGCTCCTATGGTGTTTCGCGGTGACGCCGGAGTCTGGTACCTAGCACAGGGGCCCCCTGGTGGCTCAACGACTTTCGGGATTGCACGCGGGGATGCTGGAGTCTGGTATCTGGCGTAGGGGTGGCCCAGGTAACGCAGGAACTGCCGTGGTTGTGCAAGAGGACGCTGCATTCTGGTACCTAGCACAGGGAGCCCCCAGGTGGCGCAAGGACATCCAGGGTTGCGCGCGAGGACTCCGGGCTCTGGTACCTGGCGCAGGGACCGCTCAGGTGGTGCAGTGACTGCTGGGGTGGCGCGCGGGGACGACGGGGTCTGGTACCTGGCAAAGGGGCATCCCAGTTGCAAGGGGCTGAAGGGTTGCGCGGGGGAAACCGGGGTCTGGTACATGGTGCAGGGGTCGCCCAAGTGGAGCACAGGCACTGCAAGGTTGGCGTGTGGTAACACCGGTATCTGGTACTTGGCGCAGGAGCCACCCAGGTGATGCAGGGGCCGCCCATGTGTTTCAGAGGATGCCGGGGTTGCGCGCAGGGACGCCTGTGTCGCCCAGGGAATGCAGTGGCTGCGGGGTTTGCGCGCGGTAACATCTGGGTCTTGTACGTGGTGCAGAGGCCACCCAGAGGTTGCAGGGGGCACCTAGGTGGCGCAGGGACTGCTGGGGTTGTACGAGGGACACTGGGGTCTGACCCCTAGCGCAGAGGCCGCTCTGTTGTGCAGGGTCTGCCGGGGTCTGGTATCTGGCGCAGGGACCGCCCAGCTGTCGCAGGGGTTGCTGGGGTTGTGCGCAGGGACGCCAGGGTGTGATACCTGGCGCAGGGGCTGCCCAGGTGGTGCAGGCGCCTCCCATATGATGCAGGCGCCGCCCAGGTGGTGCAGGGGCTGCTGTGGTTGCACGCAAGCATGCCGCGGTCTGGTAATTGGCACAGGGGATGCCCAGGTGTCTAGGGGCTGCCAGGGTTGCGTTCGTGGACGCCGGGGTCTGGTACCTGGCGCAGGGGTCGCCCACGGAGCGCAGGAACTGTCGGAGTTGCACGCGAGGACGCCGGGGTCAGGTACCTGGCGCAGGGGTCCCCCAGGTGGCGCAAGGAGTTCTGCGGTTGCAAGCGGGGCGGCGGGGTCTGGTTCCTGGCGAAATGGCAGCCAAGTTGGCGCAGGGGCTTCCCATGTGATGCAGAGGCCGCCCAGGTTGCACAGGGTCTTCTGGGGTGGCACGTGGGGACGCCAGGGTCTGGTACCTGGTGCAGGGGCCGCCTAGGTGTTGCAGGGCCTTCCAGGGAGGCTCGCGGGGCTGCCGAGATTATGCGCGGGGATGCTGGGGTCTGGTACCTGGTGCAGGGGCCGCCAAGGTGGTGCAGAGACTGCTGGGGTGGCATGCAGGGACACCGCGGACTGACCCCTAGCGCAGAGTCCGCCCAGGTGGTGCAGGGACTGTCGGCGTTGCACGCGTGGACACTGGGGTCAGGTACCTGGTGCAGGGGTCGCCTTTGTGGAGCAGGAACTGCCATTGTTGTGCTCGAGGACGCCGGGGTCTGTTACCTAGTGCAGGGGACCCCAGGTGGAGCAAGAATTTCCGGGGTTGCGTGCAAGGACGCCGGGGTCTGGTGCCTGGCGCAGGGTCCGCCCAGGTGGCGCAGTGACAGCCAGTGTGGCGTGGGGACAGCATGGTCTGGTACCTGGCGAAGGGGCAGCCCAGTTGGCAGGGGCTGCCGGGGTTGCGCACGGGAACGCCGGGGTTTGGTACCTGGTGCAGGCATTTCCCAAGGAGCGCAGGGGCTGCCGGGGTTGTGTGCGGTAACACCGGGGTCTTGTATCTGGCACAGGGGCCGCCCAAGGTACGCAGGGGACGCCCAGGTGGCACAATGACTTCCGGGGTTGCGCGTGAGGACCCGGGGTCTGGTACCTGGCGCAAGGATCGCCCAGGTGGCACAGTGACTGCTGGGGGGGGCGCGCGGGGACTGCGGGGTCTGGTACCTGGTGCAGGTTTGGCGAGTGGTAACGCCGGCATCTTCTACTTGTCGCAGGGGCCGCCCAGGTGATGCAGGGGCCACCCATGTGTCTCAGAGGATGCTGGGGTTGCGCGCAGGGATGCCGGGGTCGCCCAAGGAATGCAGTGGCTGCAGGGGTTGCGCGCGGTAACACCGGAGTCTTGTATGTGGCGCAGGGGCCTCCCAGGGACCCCAGGGGCCGCCAAGGTGGCGCAGGGACTGCTGGGGTGGCACGCGGGGACAACGGGTTCTGACCCCTAGCGCAGAGGCCGCCCAGGTGGTGCAGGGACTGCCGGGGTTGTGAGCAGGGACGCCGGGGTCTGGTATCTGGTGCAGGGACCCCCCAGGTGGCGCAGGGGTTGATGGGATTGTGCGCCAGGACGCCGGGGTGTGATACCTGGTGCAGGGGCCGCCCAGGTGGTGCAGGCGCCGCCTAGGTGGCACAGGGTCTGCTGCAGTTGCGTGCAAGCATGCTGGCGTCTGGTACTTGGCACAGGGGACGTCCAGGCGGCTAGGGGCTGCCCGGGTTGTGTAAGTGCATGCCGGGGTCTGGTATCTGGTGCAGGGGTCGCCCAGAAAGTGCAGGGACTGCCGGGGTGGCGCTTGGGGATGCTGGGGTCAGGCATCTGGTGCAGGGGCCGCCCAGGTGGCACAGGTGTTGCCGGAGTTGTGCGCAGGGGTGCGGGGGTCTGGTACATGGTGCAGGGGCTGCCCAGGTGGAGCAGGGGCTGCCCATGTGATGCAGAATCCGCCCAGGTGGCACAGGGACTTCTGTGGTGGCCAGCGAGACGCCAGGGTCTGGAACATGGCGCAAGGGCCGCCCATGTTACGCAGGTCAGCCCAGGTGGCGCAAGGGTGCCAGGGTTGCCACGTGGACGCCGGGGTCTCCTACCGGGTGCAGAGGCCGCCCAGGTGGCTCATGCGCTGCTTGGGTGGCGCGCGTGGACGCCGGGGTCTAGTACATGGTGCAGGGGCAGCCCAGGTAGCGCAGGAACTGCTGGCGTGGCGCACAGGGACACCGGAGTCAGGTACCTGGCGCAGGGGTCGCCCAGGTGGCGCTGGAACTGCCGGGGATGAGCGCGAGGATGCCGGGGTCTGGTACCTTGTGCAGGGGCCGCCCAGGAGGAGCAGGGGCATCAGGTGTTGCGCAGGTGGAAGCCCGGTTCTTGTACATGGTGCAGGGGTCTCCCAGGTGCCACATCGCCTGCCGGGGTTGCGCGCGGGGACGCCGGGATCAGGTACCTGACGCAGGGGTCGCGCAGGTGGCGCAGGAACAGCCGTTGTTGTTCGCGAGGTCGCCGGGGTCTGGTACCTAGCGCAGGGGACCCCAGGTGGCACAAGGACTTCCTGGGTTACCCGCGAGGACGTTGGGGTCTGGCACCTGGCGCAGGGGCTGCCCAGGTGGCGCAGTGACACCCCGGGTGGCGCGCGGGAAGGTCGGAGTCAGGTACCTGGCGAAGGGGCAGCCCAGTTGGCAGGGGCTGATGGGGTTGCGCGCGGGACGCCGGGGTCTGGTACCTGGAGCAGGCGTCTCGCAAGGAGTGCAGGGGCTGCGGGGGTTGTGCGCGGTAACACTGGGATATTGTATCTGGCACAGAGGCCGCCCAGGTGGCGCAGGAACTGCCATTGTTGTGCGGGACGACGCCGGGGTCTGGTACCTGGTGCAGGGGCCGCCCAGGTGGTGCAATGATAGTCGGGGTGGCGCGCGGGGACGGCGGGATCTGGTACCTGGCAAAGGGGCAGCCCAGTTGGCAGGGGCTCCTGGGGTTGCGTGCGGGGACGCCGGGGTCTGGTACCTGGCGCAGGCGTCATGCAAGGAGCGCAGGGGCTGCCGGGATTGTGCGCGGTAACGCCGGCGTCTGATACGTGGCGCAGGGGCCGCCCAGGGGCCACAGGGGCCGCCAAGGTGGCGCAGAGACAGCTGGGGAGGCACGCGGGGTCGCCGGGGTCTGGTATCTGGCACAGGGACCCACCATGTGGCGCAGGGGTTGCTGGGGTTGTGCGCAGGGACGCCGGGGTGTGATACCTGGCACATAAGCCGCCCAGGTGGTGCAGGGTCCGCCCATGTGATGCAGGCACCGCCCAGGTGGCAAAGGGGCTGCTGCGGTTGCGCGAAAGCATGCCGGGGTCTGTTACTTGGCACAGGGGACGCCCAGGTGGCTAGGGGCTGCCCGGGTTGCGTAAGTGCACGCCGGGGTCTGGTACCTGGCGCAGGGGTCGCCCAGGGTGCGCAGGGACTGCCGGGGTGGCGCGCGGGGATGCTGGGGTCAGTCATCTGGTGCAGGGGCCGCCCAGGTGGTGCAGGGGTTGCCGGGGTTGTGCACAGGGATGCCGGGGTCTGGTACATGGTGCAGGAGCTGCCCAGGTGGCGCAGGGGCTGCCCATGTGATGCAGAATCCACCCAGGTGGCACAGGGACTTCTGTGGTGGTGCACGGAGACGCCAGGGTCTGGTACCTGGTGCAGGGGCCGCCCATGTTACGCAGGTCAGCCCAGGTGGCGCAGGGGTGCCAGGGTTGCGCACTTGGACGCCGGGCTCTCGTACCGGGTGCAGAGGCCGCCCAGGTGGATCAGGTGCTGCTCGGGTGGTGTGTGGGGACGCCGGGGACTGGTACTTGGCGCAGGGGCCGCCCAGGAGGCACAGGGGCTGCCGGGGTTTCGCACATGGACGCCGGGGTCTCGTACTTGGCGCAGGGGTTGCCCAGGTGTCTCAGCGGCCTCCCAGGTGTCGCAGAGGCTACCGGGGTTGCACACGATGACGCTGGGTCTGGTGCCTAGCACAGGGGCCCTCCAGGTCGCTCAAGGACTTTTGTGGTTGCATGAGGGTACGCTGGGGTGTGGTACATGGTGCAGGGGTCGCCCAGGTGGCGCAGGATCTGCTGGGGTTGCGCGCGATGATGCCGGGGTCAGCTACCTGGTGCAGGGGTCCCCCAGGTGGCGCTAGGACTTCCGCGGTTGCACGCAGGGACGGCGGGGTCTGGTTCCTGGCGAAGGGGCAACCCAGTTGTTGCAGGGGCTTCCCATGTGATGCAGAGGCCCCCCAGGTTGCACAGGGACTTCTGGGGTGGCGCGCGGGGACGCCAGTGTCTGGTATCTGGTGCAGGGGCCGCCAAAGTGCATCACATGGGCAGCCCCTGTGCTACCTGGGCGGTTCCTGCACCATATACCAGACTACGGCATCCACGTGCGCCACTCCAGAGGCCCTGAGTCACCTGGGCGGCCTCTGCACCCGGTACGAGACCCTGGCATCCAAGTGTGCAACCTCGGCACCCCTGAGCCACCTGGTCTGCACCTGCGTCACATGGGCGGCCCATGCACCAGGTACCAGACCGCGGCATCCCTGTGCGCGAACCCGGCATCCCCTATGCCACCTGGGCGGCCCCTGGGCGGCCCCTACACCAGATACAAGACCCCAGTATACCGCATGCAACCACATCAGCTCCTGCGCTCCTTGGGCGACCCCTGCGCCAGGTACCATATCCGGTGTCCCCGCGCACAACCCGGGCAGCCTCTGCAATCTGGGCTGCCCCTTCGCCAGGAACCAGACACGCTGTCTCCACGCGCAACCCCAGCAGTCACTGCACCACCTGGGCAGTCCCTGTGTTAGGTACCAGACCCCAACATTTCTGCTTGCAACCACGAAAGTCCTTGAGCCACCTGGCCAGTCACTGCACCACCTGGGAGGCCCCTGTGCCAGGTACCAGACCCCGGCGTCCTCGTGCGCAACCCTGGAGTCCTTGCACCACCTGGGGGCCCCCTGCGCTAGGTTCCAGAACCCGGCGTCCTCTCACACAACCACGCCAGTTCCTTCGCCACCTGGGCGAACTCTGTGCCAGGTACCTGACCCTGGCATTCCCAAGCGCAACCCCGGCGACACCTGGGCGGCTCCTGCGCAAGATACTAGACCCCGGCGTCCCCGCGTGCAACCCAGAAAGTCCTTGAGCCACCTGGGGGGGCCCTGTTCTAGGTACCAGACCCTGGCGTCACCGCAAAACTCCCCGGCAGGCCCTGAGCCACCTGGGCAGCCCCTGCGTCAGATACCACACCCCGGCGTCCCTGCGTGCAAGCCCGGCAGTCCCTTCGCCAACTGGGCGGCCTCTGCGCTAGGGGTCATACCCCGGTGTCCCCGCGTGCCACCCTGCCTGGCCCTGCACCACTTGGGCGGCCCCTGTGCCAGTTACCAGACCCCGCTGTCCTTGTGTGCCACCTCGGCAGTCACTGCATCACCTGGACGCCCTCTGAGGCAGGTACCAGTCCTCGGCGTCCACGCGCGACACCCCATCAGCCCCTGAGCCACCGGGTCAGCCTCTGCACCCGGTATGAGACCCCGGCGTCCAAGTGCGCAACCCGGGAACCCTTGTGCCATCTGGGCTGCACCTGCATCATTTGGGAGGCTCCTGCACCAGGTACCAGACGCCGGCGTCTCCTCGCACCACCCCGAAAGACCCTCGCCACCTGGGCGCGCCCGGTGCCAAGTACCAGACCCCGGCATTATCGCGCGCAAACCCAGCAGCACCTGTGCCACCTTGGCATCCCCTGGGTCCCCTGAGCGGCCCCTGCAACAGGTACAAGACCCTTTTGTTACCGCACGCAACCCCGGCAGCCCCTGCCTCACATGGGTGGCCCCTGTAGCACCTGGGCTGCCCCTGCGACAGGTATCAGACCCTGGCGTCACCGCGTGCAACCCCGGAAGTTCCTGCGCCACCTGGACGGCCCCGGCGCCAGATACCAGACAACAGCATCCCCGCGTGCATCCCTGAAAAACCCTGAGCCACCTGGGGGGGCCCCTGTGCTAGGTACCAGACCCCGGCGTCACCGCGAGCCACCCCGGCAGGCCCTGCACCACCTGTGCGGCCCCTGCGCCAAGTACAAGACACCGGCATCCCCGCGCGCCACCCCAGAAGTCCCTGTGCCACCTGGGTGGCCTCTGCATCACATGCACAGCCCCTGCACCACCTGGACAGCTCCTGCACCATGTACCAGACTCCGGCATCCGCGCGCGCCACCCCAGCAGCCCCTGAGCCACCTGGGAGCCCCCTGCGACACCTGGGTGGCCCCTGCACCATGTACGAGACACCGGCGTCCACGTGCGCACCCCGGCAGCCCCTTCGCCTCCTGAGTGGCCCCCGCGCCAAGTACCAGACACCGGCGTCCCCGCGCGCCACACCAGCAGGCCCTGAGACACCTAGGCGGCATCTGCATGTGGTACGAGACCCCGGCGTTCAAGTGTGCAACCCCGGCAGGCTATGCGACAACTTGGCGACCCCTGCACCAGAGACCAAACCCAGGCATCCCTGCGTGCAACCCCGAAAGTCCTTGAGCCACCTGGGGGGCTCCTGTGCTAGGTACCAGACACCTGCGTAACCGTGAGCCACCCCGGCAGGCCCTGCGACACCTGGGGTGCCCCTGCGCTAGGTACTAGACCCCGGCGTCCCCGCGTGCAACCCCGGAAGTCCTTGCGCCACCTGGGGGACCCCTGTGCCAGGTACCTGACCCCGGCGTCCTTGCGCGCAACCCCTGCAGTTACTGTGCCACCTGGGCGAACCCTACACCATGCACCACACCCCAGCGTCCCTGCGTGCAATCCCAAAAGTCCTTGAGCCACCTGGGGAGACCCTGTGCTAGGTACCAGACCCCGGCATCACCGCGCGCAACCCCGGCAGCCACTGCGACACTTGGGCGGCCCCTGCGACACGTGGGCGGCCCCTGACATTATACGAGACCCCGGCATCCACGTGCGTAACCCCGGCACCTCTGCGCCTCCTGGGCGGCCCCTGTGCCATGTACCAGACCCCGGCGTCCCAGCGCGCCACCCCAGCCCCCCCTGAGCCACCTGGGCAGCCCCTGAGCCACCTTGGCGGCCTCTGCACCCGGTACAAAACCCCAGAGTCCAAGTGCGCAATCCCGTCACCCCTGTGCCAACTGGGCGTCCCCTGCGCCACGTACCAGACGCCGGCGTTACCGCGCGCCATCCCGGCAGTCCCTAGCTCCTTTGGCGACCACTGGGCAAGGTGTCAGACCCCGGCGTCCAGGTACGCAACCCCTGCAGCCGCTCGCTACCTGGGCGCCTCTGGTGCCAAGTATCAGGCCCCGGCTTACCTGCGCGCAACCGCGGCAGCCCCTGCACCACCAGGGCAGCCCCTGCATCAGAAGGGCGGCTCCTGCACCAGATACCAGACCCGTTGTCCCCGCGTGCCACCCCAGCAGTCCCTGCACTTCCTTGGCGTCCCCGGTACCAGGTACCTGACCCCGGCGTCCCTGCACAACCCCGGCAGCCCCTACACCACCTGGGCGGCCCCAGCGCCAGGTATCAGACCCCGACGTCACCGCGTGCAATCCCGGCAGTTCCTACGCCACCAGTGCGGCCCCTGCGCTAGGGGTCAGACCCCGGTGTCCCCGTGTGCCACCCCAGCAGTCCCTGCACCACCTTGGCGGCCCATGCGTCCCCTGGGCGGCCCCCGCGCCAGTTACAAAACCCCGGTGTTACAACGCGCAACCCCGGCAGCCCCTGCGCACCTTGGGCGACCCCTGCGCCAGGTACTAGACCCCGGCGTCCCCGCGTGCAACCCCGGTAGCCTCTGCGACACTGGGCGGCCCCTGTATCACCTGGACAGCCCCTGCACCTGGTACCATACCCCGACGTCAACATGCACAACTCCGGAAGTCCTTGCGTCACCTGGTGTCCCCTGTGTCTGGTACCATACTCCGGCGTCCTCGCGCACAACAATGGCAGTTCCTGTGCCAACTGGGCTGCCCCTTCGCCAGGTACCAGACCCCGTCGTCCCCGCGTGCAACCGCGGAAGTCCTTGCGCCACCTGGTCCGCCCCTGGCCAGATACCAGAACCCGGCGTCCCCGCGTGCAACCCCGAAAGTCCTTGAGCCACCTGGGGGGGCCCTGTGCTAGGTACCAGACCCCGGCGTCACCGCGAGCCACCCCGGCAAGCCCTGCACAACCTTGGTGGCCCCTGCGCCAGATACCAGACACCGGTGTCCTCACGTGCCACCCCAGCAGTCCCTGCCCCACCTTGGCTGCCCCTGCGCCAGGTACCAGACCCCGGCATCCTTGCCCGCAAACCCGGCAGCCCCTGTGCAACCTGGGCATCCCCGGCGTCCCTGGACAGACCCTGCTCCAGGTAGCAGACCCCAGCGTCCCCGTGCGCAACCTCGGCAGCCTTTGACAACTGGGCTGCCCCTACACCAGGTACCAGATTCCGCCTACCCCGTGCGCCACCCCGGCAGTCCCTGCGCCACCTGGGCATTCCCTGCGCCAGTTCCCAACCCCGGCGTCCTTGCGCGCAACCCCGGAAGTCCTTGAGCCACCTGGGGGGCCACTGTGCTAGGTACCAGACCCAAGCATCACCGCGCACAACCCCGGCAGGGTCTGCGACTCCTGGGCGGCCCCTGCGAAACCTGGGCATCCTCTGCGCCATGTATGAGACCCCGGCATCCACGTTCACAACCTCAGCAGCTCGTGTGCCTCCTGGGCAGGCCCAGCACCATGTACCACACCCCAACATCCCCTCGTGCCACCCCAAAAGTCCTAGAGCCACATGCGTGGCCCCTGTGCTAGGTACCAGACCCCGGCGTCCACGCGCGCCACTCCAGAGGCCCTGAGACACCTGGGCGGCCTCTGCACCCGGTACAAGACCCCGGCATCCAAGAGTGCAACCCCGGACCCCCTGCGCCACCTGGCCTGCACCTGCATCACCTGGGCGGCCCATGCGCCAGGTACCAGACCCCGGCATCCCCGCGCGCAAACCCGCAGCCCCTGTGCCATCTGGGCATCCCCTGCATCCCCTGGGTGGCCCCTGCGCCAGGTACCGGACCCTGGCGTCCCTGCGCGCAACCCCGGTAGCCTCTGCGACACCTGGGCGGCCCCTGCGACACCTGGGCGGCCCCTGACATTATACAAGACCCCGGCATCCATGGGCGCAACCCCGGCAGCCCCTGCACTACCTGGGCGGCTCCTGCGTCATGTACCAGACCCTGGCGTCCCTGTGTTCCACCCAGCTACCCCTGAGCCACCTGGGCAGCCCCTGAGCAACCTTGGCGGCCTCTGCACCCGGTACGAGACCCCGGAGTCCAAGTGCACAACCCCGGCTCCCCTGCGCAACCTGGGCGGCCCCTGCACCAAGTTCCTGACACCGGCGTTACTGCGCGCCACCCAAGCAGTCCCTAGCTCCCTGGGCGACCCCTGGGACAATTGCCAGACCACGGAGTCCAGGTATCAATCCCGGCAGCCCCTACACCACCTGGGCGGCACCTGCGCCAGGTATCAGTCCCCGGCGTCACCGCGAGCCACCCCTGCAGGCCCTGCGCAACCTTGGTGGCCCCTGTGCCAATAGCAGACGCCGGCTTTACCGCACGCCACTCCGTAGTACCTTCGCTCCCTGGGCGACCACTGCGCCATGTGCCAGATCACAGCGTTCCCGCACGCAACACCAGCAGGCCCTGCGACACCTGGGCGGCCCTGCACCAGATACCAGACCCCGGCGTCGCCGCGTGCAACCCCGAAAATCCTGGCCTGCACCCGCGTCACCTGGGCAGCCCGGGTGCCAGGTACCAGACCCCGGCATCCCCGCGGGCACACCCGGCAGCTCCTGTGCCATCTGGGCGTCCCCTGCATCCCCTGGGAGGCCCCTGCGCCAGGTACAAGACCCCGGTGTTACCGCGCTAAACCCCGGAAGCCCCTGCGCTCCTTGGGTGGCCCCTGGGCCAGATTCCAGACCCCGGCGTCCCCGTGTGCAACCCCGAAGTCCTTGAGCCACCTGGGGGGCTTCTGTGCTAGGTTCCAGACCCTGGCATAACCGTGAGCCACCACGGCAGGCCCTGCGACACCTGGGGTGCACTTGCGCTATATACCAGACCCCGTCGTCCCCGTGTGCAACCCCGGAAATCGTTGTGCCACCTGGGGGACACCTGTGCCAGGAACCTGACCCGGCGTCCTCGCGCGCAACCCCGGCAGTTCCTGTGCCACCTGGGCAACCCCTGCACCATGTACCACACCCCAGCCTACCCGCGTGCAACCCCAAAGTCCTTGTGACACCTGGGGGTCCCCTGTGCTAGGTACCAGACCCCGGCGTCACCGCGCACAACCCCAGAAGACTGCATCACCTAGGCGGCCCCTGCGACACCTGGGCGGCCCCTGCATCAGAAGGGCGGCTCCTGCACCACCTGGGCAGCCCCTGTGCCAGGTATCAGACCCCGGCGTCACCGCCTGCAACCCCTGCTGTTCCTGCGCCACCTGGGCGCCCCCGGTGCCAAGTACCAGACCCCGGCATGCCTGAGAGCATCCGCAGCAGCCCCTGCGCCACCTGGGCGGTTCCCACATTACATAGGCGGCCCCTGCACCACCTGGGCGGCCCCTGCACCATTTATCAGACCCCGGCGTCACCGCGTGCAACCCCGTCAGTTACTGCGCCACCTGGGCGACGCCTGTGCTAGGTACCAGACCGACCCCGGCGTCCTCGCGCGCAATCCTGGCTGTCACTGCACCACCTGGGGTCCCATGCACCAGGTACCTGACCCCGGCGGCCACGCGCGCAACCCCTTCAGCCCCTGCGCCACCTGGTCGGCTCCTGCACCATGTACCAGGCCCCGGCGTCCACGCACGCCACTCCAGAGGCCTTGAGCCACCTGGGTGGCCTCTGCACCTGGTACGAGACCCCGGCATCCAAGTGCGCCACCCCGGCCCCCCTGCGCCACCTGGGCTGCACCTGGGTCACCTGGGCCGCCCCTATGCCAGGTACCAGAGCCCGGGATCCTCACGGGCAACCCCGGGAGTCCTTGCACCACCTGGGCGTCGCCTGCGCCAGGTACCAGACCCCGGCATCATCGCGCCAAACCCGTCAGCACCTGTCCACCTGGGCTTCCCGTGCAGCCCCTGGGCGGCCCCCGCGCCAGGTACAAGACCCTGGTGTTACTGCACGCAACCCTGGCAACCCCTGCGCTCCATGGGCAACGCCTGCGCCAGGTACCAGACCTCGGCGTCCCCACACGCTACCCCGGCAGCCCCTGCCAACTGGGCTGCCCCTTCGCCAGGTATCAGACCCCGCCGTCTCCGCGTGCCACACCGGCTATCACTGCGCCACTTGGGTGGCCCCTTCGCCCGGTACCAGATCCCGGCGTCCCCGCCCGCATCCCCGGGAGTCCTTGTGCCACCTGGGGTCCCCTGTGCTGGGTAACAGACCCCGGCGTCCTCGTGCACAACAATGGCAGTTCCTGTGCCACCTGACCCCGGCGTCCCCGTGCGCAAACCCTGCAGGCTATGCGACACCTGGGCGGCCACTGTGCCAGATACTAGACCCCGGCATCCCCTTTGCAACGCCGAAAGTCCTTGAGCCACCTGGGGGCCTCCTGTGCTAGGTAACATACCCCGGCGTAACCACGAGCCACCCGGCAGGCCCTGCTATGCCTGGGGTGGCCCTGCGCTAGGTACCAGACCCCGGCGTCCCCACGTGCAACCCCGGAAGTCCTAGCACCACCTGGGTTACCCCTGCGCCAGGCACCTGACCCGGCGTCCTCGTGCGCAACCCCGGCAGTTCCTGTTCCTCCTGGGCGACCCCTGTGCCTTGTACCACACCCCAGCATCCATGCGTGAAACCCCGAAAGTCCTTGGGCCATCTGGGGGGCCCCTGTGTTAGGTACCAGACACCGGCGTCATCGTGCGCAACCCCGGCATCCTTTGCGACTCCTGGGCAGCCCCTGCGACACCTGGGCGGCCCCTGACAATATACAAGACCCCGGCGTCCACGTGTGCAACCAAGGAGCCCCTGCCCCTCCCGGACGGCACCTGCACCAAGTTCCAGACCCCGGCGTCCCCACGCGCCACACCAGCAGCTCCTGAGCCACCTTGGCAGCCTCTTCACCCGGTACAAGACCCCGGCGTCCAAGTGTGCAACCCCGGCACCCCTGCGGCAGCTGGGCTGCACCTGCATTACCTGGGCGGCCTCTGGGCAAAGTACCAGACGCCGGCATTACCGCGCGCCACCCCGGCAGTCCCTGCGCTCCCTGGGCGACCCCTGCGCAGGGTACCAAACCCTGGCGTCCAGGTACGCAACTCCGGCAGCCCCTCACCCACTGGGCGCCCCCGGTGCCAAGTACCAGACCCCGGCATAACTGCGCGCAACCGCAGCAGCCCCTGCGCCACCTGGGCGGCCCCTACATCAGAAAGGCGGCTCCTGACCACCTGGGCAGCCCCTGCCCCAGGTATCAGACCCCGGCGTCACCGCGTGCAACCCGGCAGTTCCTGCACCACCTGGGAGCCCCCTGCGCCAGGTACCAGACACCAGCATCATCGTGTGCAAACTCGGCAGCCCCTATGCCACCTGGGAGTTCCCAGCATCCCCTGGGCAGTCCCTGCGCCAGGTACAAGACCCCGTTGTTACCGCGCAGAACCCTGGCAGCCCCTGCGCTCCTTGGGCGATGCCTGCGCAAGGATCCAGATCCGGGCGTCCCGGCGCTCAAATCCGGCAGCCCCTGCCACCTGGGCTGCCCCTTTGACAGGTAGCAGACCCCAACGTCCCTGCGTGCAACCGCGGAATTCCTTGCTCAACCCCGGCAGCCCCTGCCAACTGGACTGCCCTTTGCCAGGTACCAGAACCCGCCGTCCCCATGTGCCACCTAACCCTTACCCTAACCATATACCACACCCCAGGGTTCCCGCGTGCAACCCCAAAAATTCCTTGAGTAACCTGGGCGACCCCTGCGCCAGGTACCAGACCCCTGCATTCCCGCGTGTAACCCCGGCAGTCCCTGCGCCACCTGAGCGGCCTCTGCACTAGGGGTCAGACCCCGGTGTCCCCGCCTGCCACCCCAGCAGCCCCTGCGCCTCTTGGGCGACGCCTGCGCCAGGTACCAGATCCCGGGGTCCCGGCGCGCAACCCTGGCAGCCCCTGCCAACTGGACTGCCCCTTCGCCAAGTACCAGACCCTGGCACCCCTGCGCCAG
>PVJS01020418.1:0-24075 GCA_004027185.1 Glis glis
TTGTAATCCTAGTACTTGGGAGACTGAGACCGGAGGATCCAGGTTCGCGGCCAGCCTCAGCTACTTAGTGAGGCCCTCCGCAACTGAGGAGGCCTTGTTTCAAAATAAAGAATAAAAAATAGGGCTGGGGTGTAGCTTGGAGGTGGAATGCCCCTGGGTTCAATCCCCAGCACCAACCCCCCCAAACCAACCCTCAGAGTGAGGCGGACCGGGCCATTCCTGTTTCCAGTACTCAGGGGCCACCAACCCAGTCCCCTGCCCACTGGTCGCTCTGCAAGTCGCTGTGGCTGGGGTGCTGTGGGAGCTGTGCTCTGTCATGCCTCCCACAGGTGGAAGAAATCTGTCCCTGAGACTGTCCTGTCCTCTAGAGAGCTGCTGGGTTTGCAGGGGTTAGAGCCACCACAGGGCACTGACTCCCTCCCTCCCCACTGTGTGGGCCTGGTGTTGTGGCAAATGTGTGTTCAGCGAGAAGCCACAGCCGCAGAGGCCAGAAGGTCAGGCCTGTCTCCACTGTGGCCCTGGTGGTGCTGAGCCAGGTTGGCGCTGTACCAGAGGCCGCAGAGGCCGCCGAGCCAGCCCCGAGCTCTGTCCTGAACCCTTGTCACAGTGGCTGCGCTGTGGGTCTCTGCCCTCACTGTCCTGCTGCTGTTGCGGCAGGTTGCAATGGTGGCCGGAGTTGAATGGTGGTTTTGATCTGGGCTGGGCAGCTGCAGGTCGCTGCCAGTGCCTGGGGGAGCAGACCAGAGACCTAGCAGGTGTGGACTGACGGGGACAGCAGGGGAACTGAGTGTTGGACCAAATGTTGAACAGCCGAGGGCACCGTGGGGAGGGAAAAGCCCCCCACCCCACTAAAGAAGTGTTTGGGGCACCGGCGACCCCTCTTCCCGAGCTGCACGGAGGGGTTGGTGGAGGAACCTGAGGGTCACTTTCTTGTGAGCAGTTTACCAGGGACTGAAGCTGCGGGCAAGGACAGGGCTCAGGGTGAGGCCCTGGGCAGGGCCGAAGGAGGCGCTGAGCTGCTGGCTCAGGTCCTGTGTTCAGACACACACCCCAGAGAGGAAAATGGAGAGGGTGGGAGGGGAGGGGGTAAAGGAGAGGGGCTCCCCAACATGGTCCCTGCCCCTGCCTGAAAGCCTCTCTTCCCCTCCCCAGTCCAGGCTCACCTCCTCCATGAGGCCCTCCTGACTACCCTGCTTGGGAGGTTGGAGATCCCCAGAGCTGGAAGGAAAGGAGCTGGGCCGGCTGGCCCGGGGTGGAGCTTGGTGCCTGAGGCCCTGGCTTAGCTCTGGAGCACAGGAGAATCACGGGAGGGCTTGTTAAGACACAGCTGCCGACCTCGACCTCGTTTCAGAGTTTCTGATGAGCAGATTTGGGATGGGGCCCAAGCATTTGAATTTCTCCTCCTCCTCCTCCTTTTCTTTTGTGGTGCTGGGGATTAAACCCAAGGGCATTCTATCTCTGAACTACACCTCCAGCCCTATTTTATTTTTTACTTGGAAACAGGGGCTCACTAACTTGCTGAGATTGGCCTCAAACCTGCAATCCTCATGTCTCAGCCTCCCAAGTACTGGGATTACATGCATGCATCACTATGCCAAGCTCCTCTCTCTCTCTCTCTCCCTTCCTCCCTTCCTTCCTTTTGTATTAGGCATTGAATCCAGGGGCATTCTATATTTGAGCTACACCTTCAGCCCTTTTTATTTTGAAACAGGGTCTCACTAAGTTGCTAAGGGCCTCACTATGTTACTGAGGCTGGCCTCAAACCTGTGATCCTCCTGTTTCAGCCTTCCAAGAAGTGGGATTACAGGCGTGCATTTGCATTTCTTTCTTTCTTTTTTTTTTTTTTTGCAGTACTGGGGATTGAACCCAGGGTCATTCTACCTCTGAGCTACACCCCCAGCCCTATTTTTTATTCTTTAATTTGAAACAGGGTCTCATTAAGTTGTGGAGGGCCTCACTAAGTAGCTGAGGCTGGCCGTGAACCTGTGATCCTCCTGTCTCAGCCTCCCAAGTACTGGGATTACAAGTGTGCGCCACCACGCCCGGCTGTGCGTTTGCATTTCTAACAAGTTCCCAGGAGATGAAGAAAGCCGGGCCTGGGGTGTAGCTCAGAGGTAGAATGCCCCTGGGCTCAATCCCCAGTACCACAAAATGAAAAAAAGAAAACACCCAGGAGATGAAGAGGCTGCAGGTCCAGCATCTGCACTGGGAGAAGGACTGGTCTGTCGGGCATGTGACTTTGCTTGTATCATCTCACTAAAAAAATCCTTAGAGGGAACCTGTTATTCTCCCCATTTTGCAGGCGAGGCCACTAAAGCCAGATCCAGCAGCTTGTGCAAGGCAGAGTGAAGATTTGAACTCAGGTCCCTCTGACTCTAGAACAGACCTTCCTCTCTACCCTGCCATCGCACTTAGATATTCCCTGCAAGTTATCTCCTTCCTCAGCCGAATAGGAAAGCTCCAGCCCGGTGTGGTAATGCACGGAGGATCGCAGGTTTGCGGCCACCCTCAGCTACTTAGTGAGGCCCTCCACAACTTAGTGAGACCCTGTTTCAAAATAAAGAATAAAAATAGGGCCGGGGGTGTAGCGCGGAGGTAAAACGCCCCTGGGTTCAATCCCCAGTACCGCCAAAAAAAAAAAAAAACTAAAAAACTAAAAAACCAAAAAATGGAAAAGTTCCCTTCTGTGTACTGTGTGTCTCTACCCGTGCCATATAACCCAGTAACGCAGGGACCAAGGACTTGGGAGGGAGGTACCCTAGAGGAGCCCCTCTCAGCTCCGCCTTCTCCCAGCGCTGGGGAAGACAAATGTCTGGCTGTGCAGGGGTAGTAATTTTTCTTTGGGGAGTCGGCAGGTGAGACTTACCCAGACACACTGTCACCTAATACACAACCATGTCCCAGAAGTTCACAGTCTCACGGGGGCAGAGGGGCAAGAGAGCACCCCAGAAGACAGAAGGCAGGAGGGGAAACGCGAGGAGTGAGAGAAGGGGGGCAGGTGGTGATTGGGGAGCTAAGGTGAGGGACCGGGGAGGCTGCCCGCTGTCCCAGAGTGAAGCGAGAGGGGCGGCGACGGAGACCCCACAGGCTGCCTGGGTCGGTTAGGGGAGCATGGGGAGAGAGGGGCGACTCTTCCAGCAGCCCGTGGGACACGAACAAAAGCCGGGCAGTTCCTGGATCCTGCACTCCCACTGCGGCACCTCACTCGGCCCTGCGCATCTGCTTCTCCACCTTGAAGCTCCAGGGGCGAGAACCTCCGGCCTCCGCCGCATCCCGGGAGCGCCGCAGCCCTGGGACACTGGGGATCGGAGAGAAGGGGAGTCGGGATGGCGGGCTCCGGGGAGGCGGGTGTAGAAAGGGGCTGCTCCGAGGGGTGTCGTCTACTTCTGCAGGGCGCCAGTCCCCGGGCCTGCGGCTCTTGCCCGGGCTGGAGGAGGAGCACCTGCGTCTGCCGTATTTGAGGGACCGGGGACCAGGGGAAGGAGAAGTCCCAAGGGCGGGAAGTAGGGTGCCCTCGGGTCACGGGGGGGCGCCGGGCCTGCGGATCCAGGAGCCGAGCGGGCTCCACCGGCACCGCCGGCCGCTCTGCCGGCGACGCGGAACCAGCGAGGAGGAATTTGGGGCGGGTCGGGTGGGGGCGCCCGGGGCGGCGTAAACAGGAAGTAGGGGGCAGAGACGGGGTGCAGGGTGCCTGGCACTCCTGGGCCGCAGCGCCCTGGACGGGTGGCGGTCCTGCAGCCGGGTCCCCAGCCGCGCCCCGCGGCTTTCCTCGTCCCCCCGCCCCGCCGCTCCTCGGCTCGGTGCCGATCACTCCCGGCGGCCTTCCCGCCGCCCGGCCCGGCCCGGCCGCGCGCCCCTGGGAACTGTAGTCCGCCGCCCTGCCCGTCCGTCTTCGGTGGAGCCCGGTGCCGGCGTGTCGAGCGGAGGTTCTCGCGGCCCTCCCCACCGCCTTCCCTCTCAGCTTTCCACTATGGAAACCTGTCTCTCCAGGTGACCAGGAATTATTTCCCTTGCAAACATCACCGGCCAGTCCTGCCAGGATCTACAAACCCGCTTTACTCCGGAGTCCCCAGCCTGCCCTCCCTCTCGCACTGAAGCTGGAGTTCAGCCTGGGCGATCCCGGTTTTAGGGACCACGTTTGGGATCTAAAAGATTAAAAAGAAGAAAAAAAAAAAAGGCTGGGCATGTTGGCGGACGCCTGCAATCCCAGCATTTAGGAAGCTGAGACAGGAAGATTGCAGGTTTGAGGCCAGTCTCAGCAACTTAGTGAGGCCCTGTTTCCAAATGAAAAATGAAATATGGATGGGGGTGTAGCTCAGAGGTAGAAGCCCCTGGGTTCAATCCCCGGTACCGCAAAAAAAAAAAAATACTTTTTCTTTTGTGGGGCTGGGGATTGAACCCAGGGGCTTCTACCTCTGAGCTACACCCCTGGCCCTATTTTTATCCTTTATTTTGAAACCGGGTCTCACGAAGTTGCCGAGGGCCTCACCAAGTAGCTGAGGCTGGCCGCGAACCCCGTTCCTCCCGTCTCAGCCTCCCAAGTACTGGGATTACAAGCGTGCGCCACCACGCCCGGCAAGAAAAAGCACTTTTTTTTTTGACACTAGGGACTGAACCCAGGGGCACTCTTCCTCTGAGCTATACTCCCAGCCGTTTTTATTTATTTTTATTTTGAAGCAGGGTCTCAGTTGCTGAGAGCCTAAGTTGCTGAGGCTGGCCTCTGACCTGTGATCCTCCTGTCTCAGCCTCCCAGGTACTGGGATTATTGGTGTGTAGCACCACACTTGGCTCAAGTTTGGGGTCTGGTTTACACCTCCCCACCCTTCATCCTCTCTTCCAGCTTCACAGATCATCCCTCCCTATTTTCATACAGATTTTCTAACTTGGAGGTTGTGGAAAATGAGAATTACACCGTGAAGAACCTTTGACATTTCCCCCCACTTCCAAGGCTGACTCGACATGATTCCCAGGCCTCCCTCCCCAGTCTTTTTTTTTCTTGCATGCCCCTGATAAACACACGGAAGTGCAGGTTTCAAAGAGGGGAAAAAGCAGATTTGTTGTTGGCGGAGGGGGAGGGTGTGACGGGAGGTCCTTCACCTCCCCCTCCATCTGGGAGGGACGGGAGGCTGGGAGGCAATAGAAAAAAGGCAGTAGATGGGGCGCACGCCCGGCTCTGTACAATATAGAAGAATCTGATATAGATACTTTGTATAAAAGCCACTTGTCCTCGGTTGTGTCCTGTTGCTGGCTGGTGGGGCTGGGGGGCATGGGGAGACCAGAAAGCTGGGGTGGTGGGCCAGACGCAGGGACACCCATGGTCCCCGGTCTCTGGCGGTCCCCTTGTGGGGTCACTTTGGATCCTTGGTGGGGGCGTAACAGAGCTCTAGTGGCCTGGACACCTTCCAGAACTTCTCATTGACCAGCTCCAAGGTCAGCGAACCATTCAGCGTCTAGTGGAGGAAGAGAGGGGGAGGAGATGGAAGAGGAAACAGATAAAAATGTGACCAAGGCAGGAGGAAAAAAGAATAAAAATAAAATGGGACGGGGCGGAGCCGGAACACATGTTCTTATAGGAGAGGAGGGGTGCTGAGCTAGGCCAGGTCACCCTCCCCTTGGGTCCCCTCTGCCAGCGCCCGCCCTCGGAGGCTCACCGTGAACGCGCCGCCCCCAGGCGCAATGTAGATGGTGTACTGCTTTTCGCTGACGCCCTCCAGGCTGGGCAACGCAGGCTCCTCGGGACCGTCACCTCCTCCGGCACCCCCACCCTCCCCGCCGCCCCCGTCAGGCCCCCCAGTGTCAGCGGCGCCCCCGCCGGGCCCCCCTGGCTCGCCCGCCTCTTGCTGCTGCCGCCGCTCGAGGGCAATGCGCAGGGCCAGGTACTTGGAGAGGTGGTCCACCGTGGCGTTCCCAGTCGTCTTCACATACCTGGGGTGGGAAGAGCAGGTTCGGGGCCCGCCCGGGTCGGACCCAAGGGGAAGGGAGGGAGGAAGGGATCGTTCCAGAAGGGCCTCTGGGTTGTAGGGTTTCTCGGGGGGTTGGGTTCTCGGGGGTCAGGGGACATCAGGGCTTCTCACCTGGTCTGGCAGTATTCTCCCTTCTCCACGAGCAGGGGGTGGGGCCGGAACACAAGCTCAATTTCTCCACCTGGCTCCGGAGGACTGGGGGCCCCGGGAGGGCTTGGGGGGCCCAGGGTTCCCCCTCCCAGGGTGCCTCCCCGGTCACCAGAGTCTTCAGAACCGGCACCCCCACCCACCCCGCCAGTACCGCCTCCCCCGGTCCCCACACTGCTGCCCCCTGCGCCCCCTCCGCGGGGCCGCTTCGGAGCAGGGCCTGGGGCGGAGTCAGGGGCGGAGTCGGAGCTCACGTCCTCGCCATCCCCCTCGCCCTCCCCGGGCTCTCCTTCCCCCCCACTCATCGTCGTGGTCTGGTCTGACCCCGGCATCGGCCGCCTCACACGCTGGGCCCTGTAGAAGCAAGTGGTTAAGATTAGGAATCGCCAAGGCTAAGGGGCTTAGACTCTAAACTGCAGAGAATTAACAGCGGGAAATCCTAATGGTGGCACCTAATGGTTATTAAAGGAGAGCAATGTGCTAAGTACCCTGTTTATTTCATGGCTGGGGAAACAAGCTTAGAGAGGTTAAGTAACTTGTTTGATCATAGACCCTCCCCTTCAAAGTGTGGCCCAGGCTGCACAGGCATCACAGAGCGGGCACACAGAAGGCACATTCTCAGGCCCAACCCCAGACCCCCTGGTGGTACTGGGACTGAACCTAGGGGCCTTCTACCTCTGAGCTACATCCCCAGCCCTATTTAATTTTTACTTTGAAATGGGGTCTTGCTAAGTTGCTGAGGCTGACCTTGAACCTGCGATCCTCGATCCTCCTATCTCAGCCTCCCAGGTACTGGGATTACAGGTGTGCGCCACCACACCTGGCTCCCGAGTTTGCATTTTTAATAAGACCCACAGGTACTGTGGACACACATCACAAGAGATGCTGGCCTAAATGATTTATTCCCCAACAGTATGGACCAGAGCTTATACTCAAAATCACTTAACTGTCCTAACTTCTAAAAAGTTAGAGGGTGAGCTATTTCTTCCTCACAGAAGGGCTGGTTGTTTACTAAGGCTGCAATTTACATCCGTGATTTCAAGGCCTAACAATCAGGCTGTGGTCGGCTCTTAGGGTGCTGGGTTTGGAAGTTGGCAGACTGCAGAGTCTGCCCCGGGGACCTGGCCCGCCAGCCCTGCTGCGGCCTCCCTCCTGGCCCCACACCTGTGCATGGCCTGCATGCGCAGCCCCTCCTCGATGCTGGAGCTCAGCGCCTGCTGGTTGTGCAAGCGGCTGAGGCGGATGAGCACCCGGTCTTGGTGGGCCTCATACTCCTCCCGGCTGGGATAGATCTTAGAGATGAGGGCATCAAAGTTGGGGTCTGGCCGTAGGGACCGCTTGGATACCAACTTCTTTCGGCAGGTAGGGCACTCCTTGTTCCTGGGATAGGAGAAAAGACACCTTGAGCTGTCAGTCCCAGGCCACCGAAGTCCAGCCTGAATAGGACCAGCAAGAAGGCCCTGACTCTGGGCCCCTTCGCCCCATGTCACACACGCCCCTCCTGTTACCCGCTCCGCAGGGCCGTGACAATGCAGTCCGAGCAGAACCGGTGGAGGCACTCCTTGGTGGTCATCGTGTTCTTCAGCATGTCCAGGCAGATGGGGCACATGAGTTCTGAGTGCAGCGACCGAGGGGACACTGCAATCTCTGTGCCATCCATGATGGCTTCCTGGGGGCAGCAGTGAGGAAAGGTGGTGGTGGATCGGGGGAAAGGGATTTGACAAACAAGCAATTCATGCGAAGGAGTTTGGAGAAATACAGTGAGATGGCAGGATGTTGGCACCCATGTTGGCCACTTGAGGGAGATGGGGATTCTGAGGCAGAGACGGACTACTGACTTGGAAAGCATGGGTGACCGAAAGGATCAGGGTCCAAAATTAAAAGGAGCTTTGGAATAGAAAGATCTGAGGTTTGGTGAGAGGTGTAGGGAGACTTATTTAACAGTTTCTTTTTTTGTTGTTGTGGTGCTGGGGATTGAATCCAGGGGTATTCTATCTCTGAGCTACACCCCAACCCTTTTTACTTTATTTTTTTGCAGTACTGGGATTGAGCCCGGGGGCATTCTAACTCCAAGCTACATCCCCAGCTCTATTTTTTTTGTGGGTGTGTGTGTGGTACTAGGGGTGGAACCCAAGGGCTTTCTACCTCTGGGCTATATACCCAGCCGTTTTGTTTTTTATTTGGAAATAGGGTCTCGCTAAGTTGCTGCAAGCCTCACTAAGTTGCTGAGACTGGCTTTGAACCTGAGGTCCTTCTGTCTCAGCCTCCCAAGTACTGGGATTACAGGCGTGTCTCACCTCATCCGGCTTCCCAGCCCTATTTTTAATTCTTGATTTTGAAACAGGATCTCACAGCCGGGCATGGTGGCACACGCTTGTAATCCCAGTACTTGGGAGGCTGAGACAGGAGGATCCGGGTTTGCAGCCAGTCTCAGCTACTTAGTGAGACCCTGTTTCAAAATAAAGAATTAAAAAATAGGGCTGGGGGTGTAGCTTGGAGGTAGAATGCCCCTGGGTTCAATCCCCAGTGCTAAAATAAAATAAAATAAATAAAATGAAACAGGATCTCACTAAGTTGCAGAGGGCTTCACTAAATAGCTGAGGCTGGCTGCGAATCTGTGATTCTCCTGTCTCAGCCTCCCAAGTACTGGGATTACAAGCATGTGCCACCACGCCCGGCTCTCACCCCAGCCCTTTAAAAAAAAATTTTTTTTTTGAGACAGGGTCTCACTAAATTGCTGAGAGTCTCACTAATTGCTGAGGCTGTCCTCGAACCTGTGATCCTCCTGTACTGGGATTACTGGTGTGTACCACCAAGCCCAGCTTGAACAGAGTTTCTTTTTTTGGGGGGGGCACTGGGGATTGAACCCAGGGGCTTCTACCTCTGAGCTACACCCCCAGCCCTATTTTTTGTTCTTTATTTTGAAACAGGGTCTCACTAAGTTGCAGACGGCCTCACTACGTAGCTGAAGCTGGCCGTGAACCTGAGATCCTCCTGTCTCAGCCTCCCAAGTACTGGGATTACAAGCCTGCACCACCACTCCGGGTCCTGGACCACATTTTTAAGAAACAAACTCTGTTAGCCAGGTGTGGTGGCATGCACTTGTAATCCCAGTACTTGGGAGGCTGAGACAGGAGGATAGAAGGTTTGCCTCCAGCCTCAGCAACTTTGAGGCTCTCCACAACTTAGTGAGACCGTTTCAAAATAAAGAATAAAAAATAGGGCTGGGGGCCAGGCGTGGTGTCGCACGCTTGTAATCCCAGTACTTGGGAGGTGGAGACCGGATGATCGGTTCCCCGCCAGCCTCAGCTACTTAGTGAGGCCCTCTACTTAGACCCTCTGCAACTTCGTGAGACCTGGTTTCAAAATAAAGTATAGCTGGGCATGGTGGTGCACGCTTGTAATCCCAGTACTTTGGGAGGTGGAGACCGGAGGATCTGGGTTCGTGGCCAGCCTCAGCTCTCTCTCTCTCTCTCTACTTAGTGAGGCCCTCTGCAACTTCGTGAGACCCGGTTTCAAAATAAAGTATAAAAAAAATAGGGTCGGGGGCATAGCGCGGAGGTAGAACGCCCGGTACCACAAACAAAACAAAACAAAACAAAACAAAAAACAAAACAAAACAAAACAGGGCTGGGGATGTAGCTCTGAGGTAGAATGCCCCCGGGGGTTCATTCCCCAGTACCACACACACACACAAAAATGTGATCCAGGTACTACCTATATCAGAATTCCCTGGTTCTAACAGGTACCCGTTAGAAATGCAGATTCTGAGGCCCCAACGGCACTACTGAATCATCGTGAAGTTCCATTTAAGAGAAACTCCCAAGGTGAGTCTTGTATGCACGGCTTTGTGACACTGAACTGAGGAACAGAGAAGGTAACTTCGCTGTTCACTTTCTTCCGAATGAAGATAGTAATATTTGCTCTACCTCTCTGGCACGGCTTTTTGGAGGATCAAATGAGATCAAACGAAATAAATACAAAAGTGCTTAAAAAAACATTAAAGTGATGGATTCAGAGGTAGGGCCAGGGAGTCTGTGAAAGCGGGCAGAGGCGGCAAAGAATGGAAAACAAGCTGTGCGATGGGGTCCGTGGATCGGGGTTCGGGGGAGGGGAGTCCCTGTCACCTGCGGGGTCCGGTGCAGCTCGTAGAGACTCAGTTCCCACGTTTTGCTGGCATTCTGGGCATTCGCCGGCGTCGTCATGGTGACCGGGCACGGACCCCCCACCGGGGCTCGGCGGCCGAGGCGGAGAGCGAGGCTGGGGGAAGGGGCGGCGGTTCAGGGCCGCCCGCGCAGACCCCGCCCCGGGCCCGCGCGCCCCGCCCGGCCTCACCGCTCGCGTCCGCGCTCCCGCCGCGCCGCGCCGCCCCTGGCCGGGCTCCGGGCCGAGTCCGCTCGGTCCGCGGCCGCCGCTCAGACGGCAGCTCCCGCCGCCGCCGCCGCCGCCATGGCCCGGGCGCTGGGCCCTACGTCACTTCCGCCCGTCCCCGCCGCCCCCCGCCGCGGAGACGTCACCCGCCACTCGCGGCGCGGGTGGGACGCGGCGTGGACGCCGGGCTTCCTCCGCCCGCCCGCCTACCCTCCCGCGAGGGGCCGGGCCGCGCGTCCCGCGCCACGTGGGGACGGTGTCCCGCCCTGGCCGCGCACCGGCGACCCGCAGCCTCCGAGGCCGCCGATCCCTGCCCGGCCCCCGCCCGGGCCTCCACTCCGGAGGGCGGGGCTGGGATCGCCGGGACCCGGAGGGGACCGAGGGCTCGGGAAGGGGCCGCCTCCCCCACTCCGAGTCCCCTGGGGCCCTGGGGACACCCCCGCCCCGCGCTCGACTTCCCCCCGGTCCGGGATCTCGGGGGTAAAAGCTGCGAAAGAGCCTCTGCCGCTTTAGCCCTCAAGTCCTGGGAATGCCACCCGGCCCCGACGTGCCCGGGATTCCCCCAAGCCCCGGGGATTGCTGCGCCCTCCGCTCGGCCTCGGAGATGCAAAGGGCCCAGACCTTCCGACCCGCTCTCCCCCCTCGAGGTTCGGGGGCGGCGGCTCGGGACGTCCAGACTCAACTCTCGGCCGGAGCCAGAGACTCGAGAATTGCGTTTGGACAATCAAGAGCCGCGGCCCGGGGCGGGGAGGGAGGCGCAGGGAGGCACGGGGGAATGGAGACACGACGCGGAAGCCGGGACACACACCAGATGGGGCCCCCACTGGGGAGGGTGTGTGCGCGTGTGGGTGGGGGATACCAGGGACGGAATGTCCGGAGTGGGAAGCGGGCAGAAGCCAGGACTCCGGGAGGAGAGAGACGAAAGCGGTCCCCATATGGAGGTGCAGGGAATGAGAGAGGGATGGGGTCGGGGGAGAGGCCGTGACCGGCCTTCTGTCCCCGCCAGCCTGAGCAGGAGCTCCCCGACTTGGGCTGCGGCTGCCAAGGGGTGGCCTGTCTCTGGGACGAGTCAGCAGTGGGTCCCCTCGCCCCCCATCCCAGTTCCCCCCTACTTCCCTGTCCTCTCCTTCAGTCCGTGGCCAGTCCTTATGTGGGCGCCAGAGTCGATTAGCGCGGACCCCCTCCCCTTCCTTCTCCTCCTCCTCCCAGCCCCCTCCCTTCTGCTCTCCTCCAGCCCCTTTCATCGGCTGGCCCCTTCCCCTAATCCTGGCCCCCTCCCCTAATCCCCCCCATCCGACCCCAGGCCGGCTGCAGCTATTGTAAGGTGGAGAGAAAGGAGAGGGGTGGGGGAGGGCCACCTGTTCCAAGACCCCCTTCCAAGGCCAGACTGGACACCAGGATGGGGCCAAGAACAAATCACCCTTGGGGACCATAAGGACCCAGTGAGTTGGGGGGAGGGGCCTGGCGCTGCAAAACCAGTGAAAGGGGGTGGGGCAGAACCCCCTCCCTCCAAAAAGACCCAGAGTGTCAGGCATACACAGTGACATACACTCTTTCCTCTCACACCCGGCGGCGGGGGTTGCCCTGGGAGACCAGGCAGTGAAAGGGAACAATCCTTGGGGAAAGGGGAAGAGGGGGAGGTGGGGAAGGGTCTGAGGGCTTGGACACAAGAAGAACCGGAGGTGGCAGGGAAGAGGATTTGGAATTTATTAGGGTCACAAGCACCCCTGCCTCCCATATTCAGCATTCCTGAGTCATACACCGCCACCCCTTTTGTAGCCTGGGAACTCGGAGTCCGCATCAGCAGGAGGCTGGGCAGGGTGGTGGGGAGTGAGCAGAGTCCAGGGTCCTCGAGGCTGTTACATGAAAAGACCTCCTGGGAGGGGCAGAAACATTTGGACAGATGCGTGGGTGGAGAGATAAATGGGCTGGGGGGTGCCCACTTCTGTTCCTGGCCTCAGGAGCCTCTGCCCCTCCCACAGTGGCCCCGGATCCCCCCCTCGCTTTCTCGTGGGTTCCACTTCTCTGCCCTCTCCCTCCCCACGCCAGTCTCATACCAGTGACTTCCACTGAGGCCCCTGTGATGTAGCCACTGTCTTCAGATGCCAAGAATGCAACCGCATCTGCCACATCTGTGGGAGTGGTGGGGAGGGTGGAGAATCCCACTGGACTTCCAGAGACCCACAGCAGCCGTCATCTCCTGCCACCCTCCCCCAGCACACACCAGTCACTAATCCTGATGAGACCCTCTCAAAAATACCACAACCTTGGGATCTCTTCATTCAGGCCCCCTCCCAGGGACTCCCCACTCAGTGCTCACCCTCAGGGTCCCCCATGTGTCCCATAGGGATCATTCCAGTCACCTGTAAGGAAACACTCATGTGGGTGAAAGGCTCCTTTTATGGACGTGCATGTGTGTGTGTGTGTGTGTGTGTGTGTGTGTGTGTGTTACTGGGGATGGGACCCAGGGGTGTTTTACCTCTGAGTTATACCCCCAACCCTTTTTACTTTGAAAAGGTCTTGCTAAGTTACCATGCACTGGCCTCCAACTTGTGATCCTCCCGTCTCCGCCTCCTAAGTACCAGGGCGGCTGTTCATGGATGTTTTTGAGGACTGAGTCTGTGACTTTTCTTGTCTTCATCCCTCGTGCAATTATTGAATACTTACGGTTTGCCAGGCACTGTGCTGGCATTCTCTCCCTGAAGCCCAGAGAGGCTGGGCTCTGACTCTGCCCTCTGCCCACAGTCTCCTACCTTGTCCTTCACTTTCTGCGGCATCTTGTCTGTCATGGGTGTTGCAATGAACCCTGGGAGGACTGAGTTACAGCGGATCCCGTGTCTGCAGAAGGGAGAGTAGCTGCTGACTGGAGAGGGCACCCGGCCCCTCCTTCAGACCCCTACGTGCCTCCACAAGGGCCCTGGCACCCGGGTGCCTGACCCACCGTCCAAGCTCCCGGGCCACAGTCTGGGTCAGCCCGATCACTCCAGCCTTGGAAGCAGCGTAGTTTGTCTGCCCCATGTTCCCCACCTATGGGCAAGCGGGAGATGTAGGGTGAGTCTGGAGCCTCAAGGAGGGGCTCTCCACTCCACGCCCACTTGGCTAGCGGACCTCACCACCCAGCCTGACCTTCCCAATGATGCTACTGATGTTGATGATGGAGCCGGGGCAGCCGCTGGACACCAAGGCTCGGGCTGCAGCCTGCGTGACTAGGAATATGCCCTGGCAAGAGGGGGTAACAAGGCAGAAGTCATCAGCTGGGGTGACTCCTCCAACTCCTTCCCCAGACTGGGTGAGGGGCAGAAGTCACAGGTTCAGAGGTCACCACCTTGAGGTTGACAGCGATGACTTTGTCCCAGTCATCCTCAGACATGTGCAGCAGAAACTCATCCCGAGTGATGCCCGCACAGGACACAACGACAGATGGCGGGCGAGAAAAGCAGGCCTATGGGAGGGGGAGGTTACACACGGAAACACCACAAAGAGCCGGGGACAGCGGGAGCGATGTCAGCTTTAACCGGGGCGGGGCGGGTCGCCCGGCGGGTCACCTGCACTTGCTCCAGTAGACGCCTGGCGGCCGTGGCCTCGGACACGTCAGCCTGGAAGGCAGCGTGGTTCCCGCCGGGCGCCCCGTCCTCGCTCCCCGGCCCGCCCAGCAGCCGCACCGTCTCCTGTGCCGCAGCCCCGTCCAGGTCGCAGGCGGCCACGGCGGCCCCCTCCCTGGCGAGGCGCACGCTGATCGCCCTGCCGAGGCCGCTACCAGCACCTGGAGGTGGGGGGGAGCACACGGGGGCGGGGAGCGGGCCGGGGTCAGAGGTCACGGGAGCGAAGTTAGTGCAATTCAGACAAGGGGCCAGAAATCGCAGGGGTCTGAGGGCGCGCCCCTGACGTCACTCCTGCACCCCAACCCGCCCAGGGAGAGGACCCTCTCAACCTGTGACCAGGGCCAGCGCAGAGCGGAGCCGGAGCTGAGACGCCATGGCGGGCTGCGGGTGGGCGGGCACTCGAGGCCTGAGCCAATCCGAGCGCGCAGTGGGCGTGGCGAGGGCCTAGCCGGGGCCAATCGGAGCCCCACCGGCCGTAGGCCATCTGTGGCCACCAGCGCGGGCCGACCTCCCACCGCGGGGGCGTGGCCAGAAACCACCGAAAGGGGCCTGGGGGAGACAAGGGGCCCGTTCCCCCCAAAAAAGACAAAGAATGCATGTAGGGTGGAAGATCCAAAGTCTTTATTTGCGATCACCCTTCCTCCCCCTCGATTCAAAATGATATAAAAATGAATAGAAACAAAAAATCAGGCCATGAGATTACGAACGAATTCCCATACCCCACCCCCCAATCACTCCCAAATCAGGACACACGATTGTTTACCCTGGGCCTCTTGTTACCCTCTGGGCCCAGGGCTCTGGTCTTCCCTGAAGCCTCCACCAACAGGTGGGAGAGAGAGATGAACCTTGGAGAACCTATGTGTGGCAGCCTGGTCCTGAGAGGAGTGGGGCACCAGGGGATACCAGGTAGGCTGCCATCATCCCTCCGGGCCTTGTTCATAGCCCCATCTATCCCTCAGGGCAGTGCCCAACACTTGGTCCCTCTGGCCTCTCGTTCTCACATCTGCAGCCGGTCACTGTCAAACCCTGAAGACCCTAATGCCGAAGTCACCATTCTCCTAGGCGACAACTCCTTTCTCTGGCAGATGTCCCTGGACAAGGCCCCCACCCACCACAGACCCTGACCTGGAGTTAGGGTGGCGGTCTGGGGTGGGGGCAGCTTGTCCCAGCTCTCACTCCAGGTGGGCAATCAGCACCATCATGACAACTCCCCCCAGCAGCCCCAGCACCTCCAGAAGTGACTGTAATGGTGATGCCTCCCTCAACAGCTCCGGCAACACGGACACCGTAGCCACGTAGATAAAACCACCTGCAGTGAACGGCAGAACCCAGCCAGGCCCTGTACCACCTGCGACGTCGCTGCCCACTGCCCCTCCTTCCGTGAGAAGGGCACAGGCCGTGCCTGCCAGTGCCCCTACTGCTGTCAGTAGTTGCAGACGCATTGCCTGATGGGAGGAAAAGAGGAAGAGTCACTCATCAATGGCTGGTGGGGTACAGTTGTATAAGGGTAGGGTGTATGTCTTTGGAAACTAAAAAGCTAGGTGAAGGGGAAGGGGATGGCTCTAGACCAGACATTTTTTGAAAAATCTTAAGAGATCAAAGAAGACCCTTCTATGGACCTTGTGATTTAGTAGGTGTGTGTGTGTGTGTGTGTGTGAGAGAGAGAGAAAGACCTTACCCATAAACTATTCGAATGATTTACAGACCACAGTTCAAGAAATACTTAGCTACAGGATAAAGAAAACAGAACTTCTACCCCTTCACTTCAAAAGGATTTGCTATGGATGGTAGCACAACTCTTGGAACTAATGAGAGGCAGTCTTGGGTTTGGGGCAAGTGAGCAGAGATGACGGGTTTGAGGCGACCATGTTCGGTGGTCATCATCACCAACCTGCTTTTTGCTGCAGCCAGACTGGACCAAGATGGCAAAGTCCCCGACCTCATGGGGCACTTCATGAAGCAAGACAGTCATTGTGGTCAGTATTCCCAGCCCTCGGCCACCTCGAAAGGAAGCACCAATGGCTAGACCATCTGTGAAGTTGTGTGCCAAATCAGCAGCCAGATTCAGGTAGCCGGACACACGCAGGTCTTGACAGGACAGAGAGGAAGAAAAAGGATGAGAGGCCGCCGTCACCTCCAGGCCCATCCTGGTTAGCCACTCTCACGTCTCTTTCAGAGACCACTTTCACCTACAGCCTCTTAGTGTTTCTCAGTCACCCGCCACAAACCATAGCACATTCTGTCTGATTCACAACGACGCCCCTTGTCCAAACTTATCGCCAACTCTGGCCTTACCTGAACCTGCTTTTTCTTCTTCATCAGGGTTCTGAGGTCTCACTGGTCCATCTTTGGGCCCTGTGCTCCCTCCTCTCCGCTTCCGCAACCCTTCTCTTTCCTTTTCTTCTTCTTCTGAGCTGAGCTTCTCCTTTGAAGGACGTTCTGAGGGAAAAAAGCAGTTGGTGAGAATGGGGAACAGAGATCTATCCTCAAAGAGAAGCATTGGTTCACTGGTAAATAAGACGAGGGGATTCTGCGACACAAAGGAGTTTTTTTTTTTTTTTTGCGGTACCGGGATTGAACCCAGGGGTATTCTACCTCCGCGCTACACCCCCAGCCCTATTTTTTATCCTTTATTTTGAAACCGAGTCTCACGAAGTTGCAGAGGGCCTCACTAAGTAGCTGAGGCTGGCCACGAACATGGATCCTCCAGTCTCTACCTCCCAAGTACTGGGATTACAAGCGTGCGCCACCACGCCCGGCACAAAGGAGGCTTTTAGCAAGTTGTTCCCGGGCTCACCCTGTCCTCCATGTCCATGATTTCCATGTGCGTGACCATGCCCGTGTCCATGGCCTCCTTTCACGTGTCTCACAAATTTTTCCACCACAAGGAAGGCAACAATTCCACTGAGGACCCACAGCCCCACAGACAGGATGGGGCCCTGGCCTGGAATGGAGGCAATGAGACATTAAGGGAGATGTGGAGTCCAGACTCCTCCTCCTGAGGGGAAGGAAGAGATGGACCCTTCCCAGCACCCTGACCCCGGTAGCCATGTCTCTTCCTCACCACTGTGGGAGTGTCCATGTCCAGGCTGCTCCAGAGCGTGATGAGAATGAGGTTCTGGAGGGAGAAGGGAAAAAGCCAGATGAGGGAATACCTGACCCAAGGGATGTGCTTTTGGGGAATACTGGAAGGTTGGGGATCAAAAAGGAGAAAGAACCCCCTTTTCCTCAAAGACTACAATAGTTTAAGTTTCGAGGAAGAGTCAGAGAGGTTACTTACCCAGTGCATGAGGGATAAGGTGTAGGAAGGCATCTCCCAGGAGCCCTCCAGAAGCAAAACTGAGCAAGATCTGGAGCAGAGAGCGATGCCTGGGGGAGTTCGACTCCACGGGGATGAGGAAGAGGACAAAAAATGGAGCTGCAGAAATCAGCACTGTGGCCCCCAGTGCCTGGTGAAGGAGAGCCAAGGGTCAAGGGTTGTGGGCTTTCTGACAATCCAGAACCAGTCCCTCCCTCCCCCATTCCCTGGGAACTCACATAGGCCCAGAGAGCGACAGTGTCCAGGTCCTGCTTGATGGCCGGAGCCCCAGACTCTCCATAACCTCCGTGGCTATGTTCGTGGTCATGTCCTCCGTGGTAGAGGCTCTCATGGGAGTGGCCATGACTATGGCCATGGTGCGAGTCCTCATGTGAATGTCCGTGGCCGTGCCCGTGGCCAAGTCCATGCCCATGCCCGTGGCCGTGTCCATGGTCGTGCCCGTGTCCATGGTCGTGACCGTGGCCATGTCCATGCCAGATGCTCTCGTGAGTGTGGCCATGGCCGTGGCCATGGGCATGGCTGTGTCCATGGTGGAAGTCCTCATGTGAGTGCCCGTGGCTGTGGCCATGGAAGTCCTCTTGCACGTCCTTGTGCTCGTCACCATGATCCCCGTGTCCGGCCACCAGCAGCCCCAAGGCCGCCCAGGTCAGCAGTCCCACGGCCACCCAGTGGGGGGCCCGCAGGCCCCTGGCCATCACGCTGACCAGAGGGACAGAGACAAAGACTCCACTTGACCCTCACGTCCACCTACACAGGGTCCGCTCTACTCCGCTAGCGCCCTCCGTCCACCTCTAAGGGCCGCTCCCCCATTCCATTCTTTCCCTACGTTGTTCCCAAGACTCGTTCTCTTTATCCCGAACCCCTTCCCGGATGCAGTCCCCTCATCCCCGCGGGCACCGCCCTAGCCTTTGATCCGACACTTTATGGACTCTCTGGGCCCTAATCTCTATGACCCACTGGATAGGGAAACGGCCTGGCAGCGACAGTAGGGAAAAGCAGGGAATGCTCACCGGCTCCGGGACCCTCTCCTTTCCCGGTTTGCTCGGACGTGGCAGTCACGCCTCTAGCTCCCGCGAGAACAGGAAGTCCCGTTCTCTCTCCGCCCCAACACCTTTACCAACATGGCGGCACCCTGCGAGCGGCGGAGCCATCCGGCCGAGTGCGCACGCGCGGGCACGGAGGTTATTTGAGGGGAGGGTGGGCGAGGCGGCCTAACAGGCCGGAGAAGACCGCCTCCTCCGTTTCCAACGAGGCGAGGGGGCGGGAACTAGCGACGAGACTTCCCGTCTGTACAAAGATGGCTGCCACATCGGCGCTGTCATTTCGGTACCGAGCCGAGCGAAGCGCTTAATTCGACCCGATCCGGGCCAGAGTCTTTCTCTCTGGGGCCTCCTCGTGCTCAGCCAGTGCCCCGGCCCATCCTTGGGACCTCTGGCACCTCGGCGGGACCCCTGCCCTCAGCCAGGAGTCATGTCCTGGGCCGCTCGCCCGCCCTTCCTCCCCCAGCGCCATGCCGCAGGGCAGTGTGGGCCGGTGGGGGTGCGCAAAGAAATGCATTGTGGGGTCGCGTCCCGGTGGCGGCGGCGACGGCCCTGGCTGGATCCCGCGGCGGCGGCGGCGGCGGCGGCATCCGGAGCGCAGCAAACCCCGGAGCCGGAGCCGGGGGAGGCTGGACGGGACGGGATGGGCGACAGCGGGCGGGGTGAGTGTCCTAGCGCCCGCGCGGGCGAGCTAGTGACCGCGTTATCTGCACCCCTCCCCCACGCCCTCCCCGGCGCGCTTTCCCGGCGCTCCCGCCCCCTTGTTTGTAAACACGCGTCCTCGCCCTCCCCCCGGGGCGGGGCGGGGCGGGGGAGGCTTCCGCCCTCCCAGTGGTGGCCGCTCGAGGCCCTGCACCCGAGGTCGCGGGTGTGGGAAGGACACGGTTCCCCTTGAACTTGAGGACTCTGGACGTTTGAAGGCAAACTCTGCGCCCTGGTTGGGGTCTCTTCCGCCTGTCTCTTTCCCCTGCGCACTCTGGCTCCCTGGCTCTAGGCTGGTGATGGAGGGGGTTGGCTGGCCCGCCCCACATGCTGCCCCACCCAGGAGACAGGTCGGCTTGGGGTGACCTGGTATTCTTTCACGTGCTTTGCTCGGGATTTTTCCTCACTTGAACTCTCCGCTTTCTCTTTTGTCAACCTCTTCTTTTCGCCACAATTAGGAATTGAACTGTTTGGTATTTCTGGACTGGGGGGAGATGGGTGGGGTGGGGTGGGCGGAGGCGCCGCGGGGGATTAGAGAATTAAAGTCTCCCGTTGGATGAGCCGAGACTCATTTTCTCTTTTTGTCTCTCCTGTCTCTTGTGTGTCTCTGTGCCTGTGTGTACCCCTCTCTCAGATTCCCGAAGCCCAGACAGCTCTTCTCCAAATCCCCTTCCCCAAGGAGTCCATCCCCCTTCTCCTCCGGGACCACCTTTACCCCCTTCAGCAGCCCCATCCCTTGGGGGCTCTGGGGTCCCACCCCCACCCCCAATGCCACCACCCCCTCTGGGCTCCCCTTTCCCGGTCATCAGTTCTTCCATGGGGTCCCCTGGTCTGCCCCCTCCAGCTCCCCCAGGATTCTCCGGTCCTGTCAGCAGCCCCCAGGTGAGAGGTTGTGACCCACTTACTGCCTCTCCACTTTCATTTCCTTGTTTTCCTTGTAACCCCAGATCCTTGTGTGAACTTCCCCATGGCCCACTGACCTTCCAGTCCTCTAATCCTAGCAGGCCTGTGGTCCTTGTGAGACCCCTTGTCCTTTCTGAGGTGACTGACTTATTAGTGCATGCTTCTTCCCTAACCCTATTTTTTAAAGAAACCCCAATATTCTTGATGTCCCTTTACTTATCAGTGATTTTCTGCCCCTTTTGACCCATCTGCCCTTCCAAGCCACATGCCCTTCAGGGCCACTGTGTTGCACAATTTCAAGGGGAAGCTGTTTATATCCATTCTCTTTGGGGTTGTGCTCCAGGGATGGCCCTTCATGGAGACTGCTGTGTAACTAACGCGCTCCGCAGCGTGCAGTGCCGGGCCCTGCCTAGTGCTGGGGAAGGATTTCCGTGACCTCGGAAAGATCCGGCCTCCCAGCGAGTCTCCCTGTGACTTCCCTATCTCCCCTATCCCAGATTAACTCAACAGTGTCGCTCCCTGGGGGTGGGTCTGGCCCCCCTGAAGATGTGAAGCCACCAGTCTTAGGGGTCCGGGGCCTGCACTGTCCACCCCCTCCAGGTGGCCCTGGGGCTGGCAAGCGGCTATGTGCAATCTGTGGGGACCGAAGCTCAGGTACGGGCTCAGAGGGGCTGTCACCTGTCGGAGTCCTGGGGTTGGGTCAGAGCAAGTGAGCTGGGGGAAGCTAAGGGACCTGGAGCTCAGATGTGGGATGGAGTGTGGGGGGATCAGAGGGAAAAGGGGGCTAGTGCTGTGTTTCTGAACAGTGAGGAGAGCGGGACTGGGTTACCCCTCACTTCCTGGTTGCTCATCTCTGTATTTGGCAAACACAGGGAGGATTTTGACTGACTTTGCTGAGGGGAAGTTGGCGAGATACCAAGAGACTTCATGGTGAGGAGTCTCTGTGTGGCCTTCTTATTGCTGTCCCCCTCCCCTAGGCAAACACTACGGGGTTTACAGCTGTGAGGGCTGCAAGGGCTTCTTCAAGCGCACCATCCGGAAGGACCTGACCTACTCATGCCGGGACAACAAAGACTGTACGGTGGACAAGCGCCAGCGCAACCGCTGTCAGTACTGCCGCTACCAGAAGTGCCTGGCCACCGGCATGAAGAGGGAGGGTAAGGAACTGCTGCCCCCTACCCCGCCCTCTTCCAGTCCAAAGGCCCTTCCTCTCCCATCCCACTCCTGGGAGAACAGAAGGAAGCCATCGCCTGCCTACCAGTCAGGAGTGCGGGACTGTTCTCTGTCCTCTAGGGGGCGACGTTTGCTTTCCCTCTCCCAACCCCATCAGCTCTTCCTGGTACCCTGTGTGCTCTAATGGTTCCACCTGTCTGTAGCCTGTGCTATGACTCCTGCCCAGCCCAGTGTGGGCCTAGGATAGGAAAACCTTGCCCTATCCATGATGGCTTCTCTGTCTCCTCTTCTCCAACTTGAGCAATCCCTCCTCTCTTTGACCCCAGGCTCCTACTCTGTCTCCATCTCCCTGTTCTCTGTGGTCTTTCCTCTGACCCCTGGCACCCTGGCACTCTACCTTCTCAAGCTATAGACCTTACTGAAGACCTCAGGACTTGCCCTCCCTTTTCTGAGAGACACTTTAGAGAGTATCGTGGTCAGCTCCCTCCCTTAGAGAAGATAAGCCGGAGGCCTGGCTTTCCTAAGGACAGGCAGCAGGAGTGGCGGGGCTCGGATCAGAGCGCCATCTCTGAAGACTCGAGCCAGTGCGCATCTTACTGCCTGTTTGTTGAGTCAGAAGAGCACAAGATTTGCGATCAGGCATGCTTGGATTCACATGGTTTGATCTGCCATGTATCGTGAACTTAGGCAAGCTATTTGACCTCCTCAAGCCCCAATTTCTTCCTCTTTAAAAATGGGAACAAGAGCTCACAGGGTCCTTAAGATACTTGAGTGAATGTTAAAACATGTTCCTCAGCATGTAGCAGGACCCCTGTTTAAATGCTCGCCTCCTCCCTAATGTCTTTATTCTCCTCTTTTTTGGCTTACTTATCTGCTCTTTTATAACTCCTGCTTCCAGACTGCCCCAGTCCACCTTTTCCAGTAACTTCCCTATTGCTGTAAATACCTCTCAAGGGACATCAGACTTTGATAAGCCTCAGGATATTTCAGAACTCCCTCGTGGCTGGCTGCTGACTTCCTATTTTCTCCCCCCCCCAACCTGTTGCAGCGGTCCAGGAGGAGCGCCAGCGGGGGAAGGACAAGGACGGGGATGGGGAGGGGGCTGGGGGAGCCCCCGAGGAGATGCCCGTGGACAGGATCCTGGAGGCAGAGCTTGCAGTGGAGCAGAAGAGTGACCAGGGCGTTGAGGGTCCTGGGGGAACCGGGGGTGGCGGCAGCAGCGTGAGTGATGGGGTCAATCCTTCTCCTTCGTGATGGGGGCTGGGGGCGGGGAGTCCAGCTCTGTTGTGTCTTCCCCTTCCCTTCCCCTCACAACCTTCTTCACACTGCCGGGGACTGGAAGTGCTGCCAGACAAGGCCTCTTAAACCTCTGAGGTGGGTGTGCTAGCGCCCGCCTTCCCTCCTCCCACTGGTAGAACCACAGGCAAGTCTCGAACACATAACCATTCGCAAGAGCACCAGGAGAGAGGCCTGGCTCAGAGGGGTTGGTTTAGATGGGGCTCAAAGGAAGATTATATATAAGGAGGGGGTGTTTAAAGCTTCTTACAAAGCTGGGTGTGTGACGTACACCTGTAATTCTGGTACTTGGGAGACTGAGACAGGAGAATCACAGGTTCGAGGCCAGCCTCAGCAACTTACTGAGACTCTTAGCAGCTTAGTGAGACCCTGTTTCAAAATAAAACGGGTTGGGGGTGTAGCTCGGAGGTAGAATGCCCCTGGATTCAATCCCCAGTACCAGGAAAAAAAAAAGCCTCTTACAAGGGAGGCTCCCAGTGTACCTCCAAACCATCCATAAGTCTTACCCCCTGTCCCTGCAGCCAAATGACCCCGTGACTAACATCTGTCAGGCAGCTGACAAGCAGCTGTTCACACTTGTTGAGTGGGCGAAGAGGATCCCCCACTTTTCCTCCTTGCCTCTGGATGACCAGGTCATATTGCTACGGGCAGGTCAGTGACCTTGAATCCTTTGACCTCTTCACATTTGACCCCTCTTTGGCCTCCTGACCTTCAGTGACCCAGTGGCCTTACCTTGCACACTCCGGGAGCCGAGCTTGCTGACCTGCCACCTCTTCTCTCTCCTCTTCCCCTGATTTGCTTTCACTCCCCTGGCCTGACCCCTGGCTCCTGACCCTGGCCGCCCGCCCCCACCCCAGGCTGGAATGAGCTCCTCATTGCCTCCTTCTCCCACCGGTCCATTGATGTCCGAGACGGCATCCTCCTGGCCACGGGTCTGCACGTGCACCGTAACTCCGCCCACTCTGCAGGCGTGGGAGCCATCTTCGATCGGTCAGTGGCCCGCGGCTGGGCTAGCCTGTAGATAGAGGGGATGGGACTATAGGCTGGTCCGTGTCCAAGGCTGGCTGAGCTGTGACCTTTGAGTGACCTGCAGGTCCCTCTCCAGGGTGCTGACAGAGCTAGTGTCCAAAATGCGTGACATGAGGATGGACAAGACAGAGCTTGGCTGCCTGCGGGCAATCATTCTGTTTAACCCAGGTAAGAGGAGGTCACCCCGTCTCTCAAGACCAAGGTAACCTTGGAGCCTCCTCTTCTCCAGACTCCTAAGTCGCCCAGCCATCCCCCTCAATAAGATTCTCACCCCGGAAACCTCCCAGCTGTCGAGGAGAAAGCCACTTCCACTGACGCGTCCCTCTCTGACCCCGTCCCACAGCCCAGAGGGCCCTGCTTCCGTTGCCACGCATCTGGCAAAGGGCAAGGGTCATCCTGTGGGCCACATCTGCATGTCTGTCCCGATCTGACTCACCTTCCTTCCTCTTCTCTTCCCTGCCATCCCAGACGCCAAGGGCCTCTCCAACCCCAGCGAGGTGGAGGTCCTGCGGGAGAAAGTGTATGCGTCG
>PVJS01020419.1:0-32601 GCA_004027185.1 Glis glis
ATATATATATATATATATATATATGCATTGTAATTATAAGTCTTGATGAAGTTCAGGGTGATAGAGGCATACATGCACACAGTCTCGTTGAGCCCTCCCCCATTTCCCAGCCCACTCTCTCTCCCTCCCCACCTGCCTGTGCTCAACACAGTGACTGGCTTTGATTAGTTTGTGAATATACATCATGTCCATTGTGGTGTTCCCTCTTCAAGTCTCCTTCCTCCTTCCTGTCTCCCTCAGTTAGGTCCCCTCCACTCCACTGAGGTTTCTCCTCCTTTGTCTGGAGTCCTTTCTGTGTCCTAGTTTCTCCCTAGCTTCCACATGTGCAAGAGAACATCTGCCTTTTCACTTTTTGTGGCTGAATAATCTCACTTAGCATAATATTCTCTAGTTCTATCCATTTCTCTGCAAGTGACATAATTTTTATCTTCTTTATGGCAGAGTAGAATTCCATTGTGTGTATATCCCATAATTTTGTAATGCATTCATCTATTGATGGACATCTCAGCTGGTTCTCTAGTTTGGCAATTATGAATTGTGCAGCTATAAACATAGATATGCATGCATTACTATGATAGTCTGGTTTCAATTCTTTTGGGTAGATACAAGCCTATTTTATTTTTATTTGGGAACAGGGTCTTGCTAATTTGCTGAATCTGGCCTCAAAACTGTAATCCTCCTGTTTCAGCCTCCCAAATACTGGGATTATAGACGTGTGTGCATGTGGTACTGGGGATGGAACCCAGGGGCATTCTACCTCCGAGCTACACCCCCAGCTCTATTTTTTGTTCTTTATTTTGTAAAAGGGTCTCACTAAGTTGCGGAGGGCCTCACTAAGTAGCTGAGGCTGGCCGCGAACCCAGATCTTGTGGTCTCAGCCTCTCAAGTACTGGGATTACAAGTGTGCGTCACCATGCTGGGCTTACTTTGTCTTTTTTTAATGTAATTAAATTAGTTTATTTCCTAACTGACTGCTTAATAAAAAATGGGTGATATGGTATGGAATTAGGACCAGAATAAAAATAATCATTGAAGAGAAAAAATGTACTCTTTGTGTCAATCCCTTGATTGTCAATCCTAATCTTTTTAGATCAGTTCTAATGAGAAACCAAGTGAGATACCATTCTCTTTTGTTTCTTTCATTTATTCCTTCCAAGCCATAATAGAATTTTTAAGGAGAAGAATGTGTAAAATGCACATATCCTGAGGGTGAAGGAGAGGAGTGAAGGCAGGTGGCCCATGAGCAAAAATATTAATCCCTGAATTATTGGGCTATTGAATATTGACTGATATCATTTAGGCCTGAACACTGACAACCACTTGAGAAGTCTAGTTTTTCATAACTGAAATTTGGTTCATTTAGGAAAAACTACCATCAAAAGCCATTCAATGACATATTCATAACAATTAACTCTGACTAATACAATAAGTAGAATGAATAAGTTTCTATCTTATTAAGACCCAAATTAACCAAGGCTAGGCTATTGTGTAAGTTATGGAATTTGTGACTATGGTGTGAATGGTGTCCTCTGGGTTGTGCAATGCCCAACCTGCAATACTGTGAGACAACTGAGAATTGAAAGTGTTTCTGTAGAAACTTATACAGAATCTTTATAGTAGCATTATTCATAATAGCCCCAAAGTGGAAACGACCGAAATATTTATCACCCAATAAATGGATAAGCAAAATGTGGTATAACCATATAATGGAATAAAAAGGAAGGGAGTGCTGATACTTTCTACAGCATGGATGTACCTTGAAGACATTATGCTAAGTGAAAGAAGCCATGTACAAGAGAGCACATCGCATGATTCCATCTACATGGAATATCTGCAAGAAGCACACGTACTGTCAGTGGCTAGAGTTGAATGGGAAATGGGGAGGAACTTCTTCATGGGAACTTCTTTGGGGGCTGATGAAATGTTCTGGAATTAGATAGTGGTAGTAGTTGCACAACCTTGGAAAATACTAAAATCCCAGTGAAATGTACAGATTAAAATGGTTCAAATGATGAATTTTATGTTATACTACCTTTATCTCAATTAAAAATTCAGTAACAAGAATTTTATAAAAAATTGACTCAGAGGGAACTGAGTGCAAATGGACATGAGCAAATGTTTTTGGGGTGATGGAATGTTGTAAAACTAGATTGTGGTGGTGATTGTACAGCTGTATAAATTTATTGAAACTCATCAAACTACTTACATTGGGGATGAATTTTAAGGTACACAGTCACAGCTCAGTAACACTGTTGCTTTTTTTAAAAGGGTATAAGACAGTAGCAAAATCAGCGCCATTGTCTGAATTTCAGGAAAATCAAGAGAGCTTTCCAAATGTGAGTTTATCATAAATAACTTTAGGTGGTTTTAAATTTCCATTGCTTCAATTGGAGTCTGGGATTCAGAAACACACCAGCACTCCATACTGAGTCACCTGCTCTGAGCCACAGCCCATGTGCCATTTGCAAATGGCCTGCCCGTCTGAGAGTGGGCACATTTCTTCATGGGAACACTTGACTTCTGTTGTTGCTGATGCCACAATAACTGAGCTGCTTTAAAGCTATTTTGATGATAATATTTGCAAATCAAATTACATCTTCCTTTTGTGCTACATTGTCCTCACAATCTTCTGATTGGTTAGGCTATAGGCATCCTTATATCAGCTTCTCTGTTCTCTTTTAGTTTAAATATCTATATGCTGTAGCAAATTGCATTATAAACCGCTCACAAGCATTGCTGTTTAGTGCAAGGAAATGGCATTTCCTCATTACCAGTCAAAGATAAATTCTAAATGTTGTGTTTTTTTTCCCTGAAGCGTGGAATGATATATTAAAAAATCTTTTCTCTATAGCGTAATTTCTCTGAACTGTTTTTTTCTTCATGCTGACGCCAGATGCAGTCTGCATGGACATTAGTCCCAGAGAAATCTTGTCTTCTCTCCAGGTCGGGGAGATTACAGGAAGCAATGCTGACTCCTGTTGTAGATTTACAATGTGCTGACATGATAATAGGACATGAATGGGCTTTGGAATGCCTTTTTCCTTGAGCTGGGCTGAGAGAGGGACAGAAACAGACAGCTCCATGGCCTGAATTTCGTTAGCTGTGTGACAATGAGAGAGATAAGTAGATGTGACAGTTATGAATGATCCTCTGTCATGCACTTTCGCGTTTAGACTCAGATAAACTGACACTGCTGTCAAACACCAGCTATGGAGAGCTGAGACCTCTGATGAACCTTCTAATATGGTAAATGGGAGTCTTAATTCTTCATTAACTGGAAAAAGGAGATTTGGCCATGTAATTTTCTCCTTGCTGCCTGTTTTAAAGATTCCAATAACCCAGCATTTACAGTTGACTAGGCAGGGATTGCTTTTTCCCCCCTACACTTGCAACATGCAGACTGTGAAATCTGAGGAAACGCCGCTTAAACCCAGACTTATTGCCTTGGTTATCTTTAATGACTTTGAAATGTATTGGCCTCATTATGGAACAGTGCAGTTATCAATTCCTCTAATTAGGTGATGTGCTCCCATAAGAAATTTAACATTAAAGCACAAAAAGGAACTAGTTAGAGGCATCCTTTGCTGGCAACCTCAGCATCACTGGTGAATTGAAGACACTATTTCTCATCTTACACCCCACCTCTGACAACTCTTTGCAGTCTAGAGCATAGGCACTTTTTTTTTCTTTTTCCTTAAGGGTTTCCTCTGTATATAGCACCTCCAATACCTTTTATGACCTTTGAGTGCTTCTTGATAGCAATTGGTGTGCCTTGCACTAAATTGACTAGGAGCTTAGGAAAGGGAGGAGGTGAATAGTTTATACTTTGATTCTCCAAGTATGAACCCATTTCTCCTTAGGATTTAACCCATGGCTTTTTTAACTTTCTTAGAGAGATACAATAGCTTGTTATTCTTTTTTCAGAAAATTCTAATAAACTTTCTATAAGTAGCTTAGCAAAGCTTAAAATTATATAAGGACCCTTATTTGTTTGTTTAATAGTGATGCTAGCCAGGCATGGTGGTGCATGGCTATAATCCCAGCACTTGGGAGGCTGAGACAGGAGTATCACAGGTTTGAGGTCAGCCTTGGCAATTTAGAGAGTTACTCATCAATTTAGTGAGACCCTGTTTCAAAATAAAAAATAAAATAGGACTGGGGTTGTAACTCAGCAGTAGACTGCCCCTTGGTTCAATCCCCAGTGCCAAAATAAATAAATAAATAATAAATAAATAGTGATGTTGTTTCACTCACACATGTTTCAGCTGCATTACTAGAAAAGGGACATGAGGCTTCTCATTTTAGGCTGCAGTGAAGGGACTTGAGGTCTCTTGACCCTTCTTCACCTCCATCATCTATCAGAACAACAACAGAATAATTGTAGCTCCCCCTTTGGGAGCTACAATAGGCTAATCTATATATTGTCCTATATACAGTTTAATTAGTTTAATTGAAAATCCTTAGAGAAAAGTACAAAAGAAGTATAAGAAATTACCTTTGGGGTTAGTTTATTATTATTGTGTTATTTTCATCATTATTATGATGTAAGACTAATTACTCTTTTATTTTTTTTGTTTTGTGGTACCGGGGATTGAATGCAGGGGCCTTCTACCTCCGCGCTATGCCCCCGGCCCTATTTTTTATACTTTATTTTGAAACCGGGTCTCAAGTTGCGGAGGGCCTCACTAAGTAGAGACAGACAGAGAGAGAGAGAGAGAGAGAGAGAGAGAGAGAGAGGGAAAGAGAGAGCGAGCTGAGGCTGGCCGCGAACCCGGATCCTCCGGTCTCTGCCTCTCAAAGTACTAGGATTACAAGCGTGCACCACCATGCCCAGCCTAATTACTCTTTTAAATTGGCTACTTGAAGATGTATTTCAGATCATGGAGTGAAATTTACCTTCAATATAACAGTGCTCAAATACAAAGGATGCACTATGTATAAAAATGTGGGAGAATAACTTACTTAAAACACATGACCCTCCCGTGCCCCCTGCCTTGCACTGTCTTCTCTGCACTGGGAGCAGCTCTCCTGCCAAACCCCTCTAAGTTCTTGTCCCCCAACTCCTTGGTCAGGAGCATCTATCTCTTGGCTGCTGAGCTGGCCATTCTCTGTGGTGGTGTTAAACTGATCAGAAACACTGACAGATGAGATCCTCAGCAGCTTGACAGTCCCACATCCTCTGATCTCAGTTGTCCCCACCACAGCTTCTAAAACAGAACCATTTAAGGAACATTGACATAGCAGCCAAGTTCATTAGGGCTGGGGCTAACACAGTTAGGGTGGCTGGCTCTGGGGCTTTAGGATTGGAACTTTTATTGGGAGGCTCATCATTTGTTATGCCAGGAACCCTTCTCTGAAGCAGCAGCTCTTCTCCTGAGCCATTATGGGATTTGCCTTCTCAGAGGTCATGGGGCTCTTTGGCCTGATGTTGCCTTTTTGCAGCCCCTTTGCCATGTGAAGGAACAGTCCCCACCTCCCATTCTTTCTCTCATGCCTTGTCTGGCCCTGTATTTTTTTTTCTGTATATCTCCCTAGGCAGTCTGGGTAGATTTGTTGGCTCAGGGTTTGACAGAGAGAAGACAAATACTGTATTAAAAGAAAATTATTTAAAAATAAAATAAAGAAGCCGGGCGTGGTGGCGCACGCTTGTAATCCCAGTACTTTGGGAGGCGGAGACCGGAGGATCCGAGTTCGCGGCCAACCTCATTGCGCATGCGCAGGCGCGCATGATTTCTCTCTCTCTCTCTCTCTCTCTCTCTCTCTCTCTCTATCCCTGTCCTTCTCTCTCTCTCTCTCCCTAGTGAGGCCCTCTGCAACTTCGTGAGACCCGGTTTCAAAAATAAAGCATAAAAAAATAGGGCCGGGGGCGTAGCGCGGAGGTAGAACACCCCTGCGTTCAATCCCTGGTACCGCAAAAAAAAAAAAATAAATAAATAAAATAAAATAAAGAACCTTGTTAAGGTTCTTTGTTAATTGCCAAGAGTGTTAGCTTTGTTACATGGAAGAAGATCCACTCCCAGCAGGGAAATGTTGGAATGAGAACCGTAATCATCTCCTTTCAAATGATCATTGTGGAACCTATATGTGTCTATAAGAGTTTGAGTCTTAGTGGCTATTCTTTAATGATATTATATCATTCAAAGCCATTTTTTTATCTTTAGCCCAGATTCACTTTGACCCTCTGTAGCATCTTGGCTAGTAGATGCCTATAACAGCAGTGATTGCCAGACCCTGCAGCTCCAGGTTCTGCAAACCCTCTTGTCACAGCAGGTAGGGTTATCTTGGTATCCCATTCTTCATCCAGGGTCAAGAAACAGTTTTACCCTGTGCCATGGCACTGTGCTACAGATCTGGCCCATCCCAGGGGCTCTCTCATTCTCTTGGCCTTGCAGATTTCTCAGTATCATACCTTGATCAATTTCTGTTATCTGTTTCAGAGCTTCCCTTCCAAGAGTGGGGATCTTGCCACAGGTGGGTGTCAGGAGAACCCACTGGCTCCTGATGAGATTCTTTGCGAATCTGAAGCTCAGCTGCCTGGGTTGAAATTCCAGTTCTGTCACCCACTTTCTCAGTGACCTTAAGCAATTTAGTTACTTTTCTGTGCCTCAGTTTCATGCCTATAACATGAAGATGATAACTGTGCCTATCCTTCAAGATTCTTAGAGATTAAATGAGTTAACGCATGTAAAGTACTTAGAATAGTTCAAGTCACATAGTGAGCATTGATAAATGGTAGTTGTTACTGCTTTTGCTTCTGTTATTGTTATCATTTTACCATCTCACTTCTCTCCTAACCCACAATAGCAAACCAACCCTTTGGCTCTTGATGGACCTATTATTCTCAGTGTTTGAGCCCCATCATTTGCTGTATATCCCTTTTTACTCCTATATGGTAATGTGTAAAATTGCAAATCAAAAACAGAATTGGTCACTCTGATACAAAAGAGACATGAACTGTGTCAGCATATGTTTTTTCTCATTATCTCCTCTATACTGACCATCCCTTCAAGTTTTATTAAATAATTTCTTTAAGGTAGGCTAGTATGAATTTAACAAATATGATTGTCTTTTGTGTTATATTCATTGAGTTGATACTCAGAAATGATGAATATGGCAGATATGAGCTCTCATCAAGATAACAGGATCGTTGACTACTTCACAGAAAGTGTGGTGTTAATGTTGGTTTTTTTTTTTTTTTTGGTACTGGGGATTGAACCCAGGGGTGCTTTACTGTACTCCCCAGCACTTTTTTTTTTTTTTTTTGGAAACAGGGTATCGCTAAGTTGCTGAGTCTGGCTTCAAATTTGTGGACCTCTTGTCTCAGTATCCTAAGTACTAGGATTACAGGTGTGCACCACTGCACCTGACTTAATGTAGGATTTTGAAGGATGAACAGGAGTTTATCTCAGATGAGGAGTATTGACGGGAACATTCCAGGCAGAGGCAACGGCATGTATGAAAATTGGTACTGTATTATATGCTAGTCCTAGGACCAATAAATTAGACGTTTAGGTGCATGTCATTCGTGTTTCAGGAGGATAGAATGAGAGTGGCAGAGGTGGCAAAAGATTGACATGAAGATCCCTTTTAGAGATACTAAAGAGTTTGGACTTAAGCCTGTGGGCAAACTAGAACCGTTGAAAGATTTGAAGCAGAAACACAATCTGATTTGCCAGCTCATTCTAATGGCTCTATGGAAGGATGTCTTGGAGAGGGGTTCAAGATTGGAGTCAGGGGATATAGCAAGTAGTGTTTCAAGTACTAACTATCCCATCCTGCTTCTCATATTGCTGTCTAGAGTGAAGCAGAATGAGCTATGCTTCTGAGAGACAGGTTTTTGAGCTGACTTCCCAGCAATCCCTTGAGTGCATTGAGAGGTTGCGTGGAGAGAAGACATATAATCCTTACCCTGCCCTCGTTCCACCTTAATCTTTTAAAAGAGATGGGAGGGAAGCTGCTATCACATTGGGCTCAACTGAAGACAGAAGTCCTTGAGCATCCTTCCCCTAAGTGCTGGCAAACCCAGTGCTTGCCAAGGAGAGGAGATTAGAATAACATCCTCACTCATCAGTGAGAGGGCAGGCAGACCCTCATGCTGGATGGTTCTATTCCAGAGCTCGGGCCTCTCCTGACAAGTGCTGCAAGCATCCAATGTCCTTGGCCTCTCTTTTGCATTGCTTACCTTATAGCAGTTAAGCATTCAGGGCATTCTGTGCCTTTCTTTCCTCTCAGTTAAAGACTAGAATTTGCTTTTTAAAAATGCCGAGAAAGCTTTATAAAATGGCATTAAAAAAGATAATCTCACCTGTTTTCCTTCAGAATGCCTCTCTTCAATTGCCATGTCCCCTTTTGCACCCCCAGTCTTACAAATGGTTATTAATATATATTATTGTAATTACTTGTAGAAAATCAATAGAATTGCTTGTCCTTATCAGCGGTGATATCTTTCCACCTCCCTCTATCCCTTTTCATCCTCTCTTCATCTCTTGCAAATTATTTCTGGGGGTATTATTATTGCAATTACTTTAAGGAAATTGATAAAAATACCATGGCAATTTCATGCCACAGAATTATTACACAGGGTTTTTTTTAAAGATTTCTATACATCAGTGCAATATTTGTTATTCCTAAATGATTATTCCAGAAACACTAATCAAAAACATCTCCCTCCAGAACAGCACTGTGGCTTTAATATCAGCCACTGTTTCTTTGAATGGGGTTGCCCAATCTTTCATCAAAGAAACACATCACCCATATCCCTGTCTTTAAAAACAGCAATTATGTGTAAATGCCTCCTGATTTATTTGAGCCAGGGCCACTGGCCAGTATGAGTCACTACAATTTATTGCTAACCGTCACTTTTACATGATAGGTCTGTAACAAATATCTGCCGCATATTGTTAAATTAATCTTCCATTTAAAATTAATGGAGTTAGACTCCCCAGGTTCAATGTAATTTCGTGTTCACTGGCAGGGAAGGATGTGTGCTGCATACAAAATGAGACAAGGCCCAACGCCCTAATCTTTCATCACCTTGAACCTGGAGACTAGGACGCATCTCAGCACCAACTAATGAGATTGAGCCTGCGTCTCTCCTGAGGATGCTGGCTCAAAGAGGCTTTTCTGCTCAGAAATAGCAGGCTCCATCTTATTTTAATAATTCCTCAGATATGACAAGTCTGATGTTATGTATGAAAGAGCCAGGCTTGAAAAAGAGATAAAATGAATTTTATATCATTACTTCAAAACTGAAGCCAGGGGAAGTATGTTGCAGTTAAATTTAAAAAAAGAAAAAAAGACAGGGAACATTTTAGTCATAAAATATAATGACTGTAAACCAGGAGTCATCCTTTCATTTATTTTAATGCACAATCACCTTAGGTTTCTTTTCTGTAATTCTTGAATCTATTCATGCATTAATCAAAATAATGTGGATGAAAGCTGGAGCATGTTCAATAAACATTTAGATGAAAATATCAGAGGGAACATGTAATTCCTGATGGGATATGTCATACTGAGCTTCTGAAGTCCCATCACTTCTTTTTGGTAGCATATTTAGAAAATTCATCTTTCTTTTTTGTATCACTAACCTACTACTATTTAGTCTCTTACAGTTTGAAAGCAATTAAGGCAAAAATACAGGGGGTATTAAGTTCTCTAGTTTTTAGTTCTTAATCTTTTTTTTACAAACCAGGTGACTTTTTTGCATCCAGGGAGAGGAAAGCCTGACAGAAATGGTTTCAGCTTTCATACAGCAGCTGTGGTAGTGCTGGCAAATGGTTGCTGTTGTTCTTGAATTCTTAGTGAATATTGTCTCCAGGAACAATGGAACCCTTTTCCCAGGTAAAGAGAATGTTTCTAAAAAGATAGTTAGTTATAAGGGGCAAAAAAAGGGGCACCAAACGAGATAAACTTACTGTTTTCTTTTATTCTATGAGTTGAATTCTGCTGTCTATGACTTCTGATTAACTCATAAAGGAATTGTTACTATCTACACTTTGTCTGATTCATGCAACATATGTTTGATTCTAAAACTCTTCTCTTTGTGACTTGTTATAGTTTGAGCCCATAATAAAATTCCTAAATAAGTAGGATTATTATTGTATTAACCATAACTTTTATTAAATTATGTAGCTTAGAATTCTGTTTCCTTTTAAACTCTGTACATTTCAGTGAACACATGATGGAGGAAAAAAAATGAAAATTCCAGTGTAAGAGTCAAGTCTTGTCACTAATGATGTGACTGATTTTGTATCGAGACACTTTGCTGAATTTGTTGATCAGTTCTATGAGCCTTTTAGTTGACTGCTGCATAGTAATTTTAAAAATTATATCATTTACTTCTCCACATCCTCACCAGCATTTGTTATTGTGTGAGGGTTTTTTTTTCCTTTGTGGTACTGGGAATTGAACCCAGGGGCATTCTACCTCCAAGCTACACCCCCAGCCTAATTTTTTTATTCTTCATTTTTGAAACAGGGTCTCACGAAGTTGCGGAGGGCCTCACTAAGTACCTGAGGCTGGCTGCTTACCCTGATCCTCCAGTCTCAGCCTCCCAAGTACTGGGATTACAAGTGTGTACCACCATGCCCGGCTTTGTTTGTGTTTTTAATGATTGCCATTTTAATTGAGGTTAGGTGAAATCTCAGGGTATGTTGGGTGTGGTGGTGCATGCTTGTAATTCCAGTACTTGGTAGGCTGAAACAGGAGGAACACAGGTTCGCATCCAGCCTCAGCAACTTAATGAGACCCTGTTTTAAAACAAAGAATAAAATAGGGCTGGGGGCATAGCTTGGAGGTAGAAAATAGAATGCCCCTAGGTCCATCCCCAGTACCTCCCCACACACACAAAGAAATCTCAGAGTAGTTTTGATTTTCATCTCTCTGATTGCTAATAATGTTGAACATTTTTTCATACATTTATTGGCCATTTGTATTTCTTCTTTTGTGAAGTATCTATTTAGTTCACTTGCCCATTTTTTGATTGGGTTATTTGGGGTTTTTTGGCATTGAGTTTCTTGAGTTCTCTGTATATTCTAGATACTAATCCTCTATCAGAGGAATAGCTGGCAAAAATCTTCTCCCAGGTGGAGAAATAGGAACTCTGATACACTATTGGTGGGATTGCAAATTAGTGAAACCACTTTGGACAACAGTGTGGAGGATCCTCAGAAGAATGGGAATGAACCTACCATATGAACCAGCAATACCACTTCTGGGTATCTACCCAAAAGAATGGAAACCAAACTACCAGGGTAATGCATGTATATCTATGTTTATAGCTGTACAATTCACAATTGCCAAACTATAGAACCAGCTGAGATATCCATCAACAGATGAATGGATTACAAAACTATGGGATATACACAAAATGGAATTCTACTCAGCCATAAAGAAGAACAAAATTATTTCCTTTGCAGAGAAATGGATGGAACTGGAGAACATTATGCTAAATGAGATTAGTCAGTCACAAAAAGTGAAATGTTGAATGTTCTCCCCCCTATGCAGAAGCTAGAGAGAAATTGGGACATAGGAGGAACTCCAGACAATGGAGGTGAAACCTTTAGTGGAGTGAAGGAGAAGACCTGATTGAGGGAGATGGGTGAGGGGAAGAGGGAAACACCTCAATGGACAAGATGTACATACACAAGCTTATCAAAGCCAATCACTGCTGAGCATGGGAAGGAGGGGCAGGGGAGGGAATGGGGTGGGAACTGGAGGAGGGCTCAATGAGTACTGTATGCATGTATGCTTCTATCACCCTGAACTTCAACAAGATGTATGATTACAATGCATCAACAAATAAAAAAAGATAAAATTATAGGCTATTTTTATAGGAAGATTTTATAATTTTATTCCATATCATTACTTGTACAAGATTTAGAAAACCTTAGGAAGGTTTAAGAACCAGGTCAAATGGATAAAAATGATGATAATATGGGCTGGAAAATAAATGAATAATAGTAGGAGAAGCTTTTTTCGTTAATCTGAATTACTTTGCTTCTTTATTTTTTTATATTTTTAAATTTATTTTTATTTATTTATTTACTGTGGTACTGGGGATTGAACCCAGAGGCATTCTACCTCCGAGCTATACCCCCAGCCTGGTTTTATTGTTTTGTTTTGAAACAGGGTCTCACTAGGTTGCTGAGAGTCTCGCTGTGTTCCTAAGGCTATCCTCGAACCTGTGATCCTCCTGTCTCAGCCTCCCAAGTACTGGGATTACATGCGTGTTCCACCATGCTGAGCAGCTTATTCAATTTTTACAATTTTAATAGTGCATTACATTTGTACATCATAATCAGGTTCAATGTGATACAAACATACATGTACACAGATCTTTGGTGTATTTTCTTTCACATCCCACCTTGCTCCCCCTCTTCCCTCCTTGTACATATGAGTGAAATTGGTGGTAAAACCTTTATATGTGGACATAGTATTAATTGAACTGTTTCTTTCCTCATTCCTCTTTTTTCCCCTCCCTACATCCCTTACCCAATCCCCTTCCACTCTTCTACTGGTCTCTCACCACATCCTTTGAAGTCCCTTATGTTTCCAATTTTCTCTCTAGCTTTCACATATGAGAGAAAACATATAACCCTTGACTTTCAGAGACTGGCTAGTCTCACTTAGCATAATATTCTCTAGTTCCATCCATTTTCCTGCAAATGACATAATTTTGTTCTTCTTTATGGCTGAATAGAATTCTCTTGTATGTATAACACATTTTCTTTATCCATTCATCTGTTGATGGACACCTAGGTTGGTTCTATAATTTGGCCATGGTGAATTGTGTTGTTGTAAATATGGATATACATGTATTGCTATAGTATTCTGACTTTGACTCTTTTGGAAAAATACTGAGGAGTGCTATAGCTGGGTCATATGGTGGTTGCATTCCTAGTTTTCTGGAGAACCTCCATACTGATGTCCATAGCAGCTGGACTAATTTACAGTTCCACCATTGGTGCATGCTTTCTTCTTGATGACCTCTCTCTTGTTTTTTTAAGTGGTTGTATTCTCCGAAGCAGGCCTAGGGAGGGTGCTTGGTGAGTCCCAGACATGAATCCCTTTTTCTGTCTTCCATTCACAGCCTCCTTGGTTCAATTTTCTACTTATTCTACATACACACACACACACACACACACACACACACACACACACACACGTTTATTATCTAAGAAAATTTCCAACCATTAGCAAGTCTCTCTGTCCTCTCCCTCCATCTCAGTAGTTAACATTTGGATTCCCCCAATGTCTGTTTTAGACTTGTTCCCCCTGATATTTCTGGTTTTTAAATCTTTCTTGTTCTCATTTCACTTTTCTTTTTTTCTGACATTTGAGTACCTGCTATGTAATAGTCACTAAAGATCCAAATAACTTAGAACTTAAGAGGTATTTTACATGAAGTATTTTTAAGACTATGCATATAGTCAAAAGCATTACTAGAAAATATTAATTATAAAATAAAGCCATCCTTTATTTGTACAAAATCATAAAATAACTAATTTCACTTAAGTAGTTTTTACACTTTTTTCTCTATATTGTCCTGTCAGAATCTCCCCCACCACCGTGTGTGTGTGTGTGTGTGTGTGTGTGTGTGTGTGTGTGTGTCTCTGTCTGTCTGTCTGGTGCTAGGGATCAAAACTCACTTTGCCACTGAGCTACATCCCCAGCCCTTTTTATTTTTATTTAGAGACAGAGTTTTGCTAAATTGCCCAGGCTGGCATCAAACTTTTGATCTTTCTGCCTCAGCCTCCCAAGTAGCTGGGATTACAGGGTTGTAATGCCACGTCTGATTAGAATTTTATCTTTTAAAGCTGAATAATAACATTTTATTGTATGGATATACCATATTTTGTTTATATATTTATCAGTTGATGGACATTTGAGCTGTTTCTACTTTGAGGCTGATTTTGTGACTATTGCTTCCAATTTCATAGACATTTCCTGACTAAAGCCACCAGTAGAATGTAGGTCTTTCAATGGCAGGTCCTGTGTGTGTGTGTGTGTGTGTGTGTGTGTGTGTGTGTGCGCGCGCGCATGTAGGGGAGTTACTTGGGATTGAACCCAAGGGCATTCTACCCCCGAGCTATACCCCTAAACCCCCAGCTGGATTTTATTTTTTATTTTGAAACAGAGTCTCACTAAGTTACCCAGACTAGCCTCAAACCTATGATCTCTTGACTCAACCTCCCAGATGTGCACTACAATACCCAGTAGGTCCTCTTTATTCTATAGATTGACTAAGAAAACACCTCAAATTATGAATTATAATGATACAAGGACATTGGAATGTTAGAGTCATAAGAAAATGCAAATAATAAGCTTGAATTTCAAAGAAGAGAGTTTATCAGACTAAGGAACTTTGATAATTGCCCTTTAAAAGATAAGATTGTTGGAGTAGTGCCACAAGTCTGTAATCCCAGTACAATTTAGCAGAGACTAGTCACCAATTTAGGGAGACCCAGTTTCAAACAAAGCCAGGTGTGGTGATGCATGCCTATAATCCCAGTACTTTGGTGGCTGAGACAGGAAGATTGTAGGTTCGAGGACAGCCTCAGCAAGTAGTGAGACTCTCATCAACATAAAGAGACCCTGTTTCAAAATAAAAATAAAATAGGGCTGGAGGTATAGCTCGGAGGTAAAATGTCCCTGAGTTCACTCCCTAGTAACACACACGCACACACACACACACACAAATAGATAAAATTGCACTAGGCAAAGATGTATGCAGGATGATGCTAAATGAATAACAAGGCCGGAAGGCAGCAGTGTTCTTGGAATAGTTGACCATCAGTTTGTTTGCAGTGTAGTTTGCAGTGGGTTCAAAACAGGAGTTAAGGCCTGAGAGGCATGCTGAGGCAAGCTGTTGAGATCTTTGTAGACCATATTGAGGAGTTTGTACATGTTGTATATAGAATTTGAAGGATTCCTAAGATGAGTCAGTCCAGTGAACAATTGTTGCCAGACCTAGGAGAACAAAGCTGGAGTTGTAACCTTATGTGTTACTTCTATAGAGGAATCAATTGAAACTTTTGGATGAGTGATATTGTGAAAACAGTAATAGCACCTCTTGAGCATTTCTGTCTTAGTAGGAAGAAGGGATAGTAAGGAGAAGGGACCTTCAAAGAGATGAGAAGAGGAAGTAAGAATGATAGGTCAAGGAGGGACTTTCCAAGGAAACCTGATGAGGGAGTAACCCAGGAGTGTTAATGCTGCAGAAAAAGACTTCAGGAAGATCAAAAATGAGGAGAAACCATTGGATTTTGATCATGACTCTTAGGACCCAGTGGAACTGCATTTGACAATGTGGCATTTAAAAAAACATCCCAAGGTTCCTTTACATTCTCCCTTTCTATGCCTTTTGTGATGCTCTGGTCTCCTCATCAGTCGAGGTATGTGAGAGGCTTTGTTGAAGAGAGTATTATAGAGGGAGCTTTTATTGTAATAGAAAAAGATGAAACAAATCCATCAAATACCTAAGTTATATTTTAAAGTAGGTAAGTAAAGAGGGAAAAAATGGATCTTTGCAAAGAAGGCATATGCAAGACAGATTCTAGACTTTTGTTGTTGTTGCTGTTGTAGGTCAGAGCCCAAACTATGTAAGTGATAGATATATAAACAGCACTGTCAAGAGTCTTATTAAAAATCTAAATATCTGCTGGGCGTGGTGGCGCACGCTTGTAATCCCAGTACTTTAGGAGACGGAGACCGGAGGATCCGGGTTTGCGGACAGCCTCAGCTCTCCCGCTCTCTCTCCCTGTCTCTCTCTCTCTCTCTCTCTCTCTCCCCCCTTAGTGAGGCTCTCCGCAACTTCGTGAGACCTGGTTTCAAAATAAAGTATAAAAAATAGGGCCAGGGGCGTAGCGTGGAGGTAGAACGCCCCTGCGTTCAATCCCCGGTACCGCAAAAAAAAAAAAAAAAAAAAATCTATCTATCAAAGAGAACAAAGAACTATCAAGTTAAGAATGTAACCGAATGTAACCACTTTGGTGAAAAGATTTAAATTTCACATGACTTTTTTGTTTATTTCATTGAACAGTAGTGGAGTAGAAATACTTATGAAGTATTTGGAGAAATTTCAAGTGCTTATTATCATGAACCACTCTTTCTTTTATTCTGGTGTATTTAAACTAACTCTTGGGCAGGAGGTGTCCTGTGTACATTAATGACATTTGTGGGTACTTTTATTCTATTATCTTCAAGCAAGAACACAAGGCTGCTTTCTTCATCATTAGACCAACTTGATCTTACCAAGCACAACACAATAACCTTTCAGTGTAAATGTTTGTACATAGTAGAAACAGTTGTATGTATCTCCTGACAACTATTGTTTTGAATGGGAATTCTTTTTATTTATTTATTTTTTTTGCGGTATGGGGGATTGAACCCAGGGGCATTCTACCTCCGTGCTATGCCCCCGGCCCTATTTTTTATACTTTATTTTGAAACCGGGTGTCACAAAGTTGCAGAGGGCCTCACTAAGGAGAGAGAGAGAGAGAGGGAGAGGGATAGAGAGCTGAAGCTGGCCGGGAACCCGGATCCTCCGGTCTCCACCTCCCAAAGTACTGAGATTACAAGCGTGTGCCACCATGCCCGGCTCGGGAATTCATTTTAAAAAGTATTTAAGCCGGGCGTGGTGGCACACGCTTGTAATCCCAGTACTTTTGGAGGCGGAGACCGGAGGATCCGGGTTCCCGGCCAACCTCAGCGCAAATGTGGGCCCGCGCGATCTATATCTCTCCCCTCTCCCCCTCCCCCCCTCTCGTCTGTCTCTCTCTCTCGTCTGTTTCTCTCTCGTCTGTGTCTCTCTGTCTCTGTCTCTCTCTGTCTCTCTCTCTCTACCTAGTGAGGCCCTCTGCAACTTCGTGAGACCCGGTTTCAAAAATAAAGCATAAAAAAAAAATAGGGCCGGGGGTGTAGCGCGGAGGTAGAAAGCCCCTGCGTTCAATCCCCGGTACCGAAGGAAAAAAAAAAGTATTTAAAAGCCAGGTGTGTGGGTGCATGCTTGTAATGCCAGTACTTGAAAGGCTGAGACAGGAGGATCGCTGTTTCGTGGCCAGCCTCAGCAACTTAGCGAGGTTCCCCACAGCTTAGTGAAACCCTGTTTCAAAATAGCATATAAAATAGGGCTGGGGGTGTAGCTCAGAGGTTGAATGTTCCTGTATTCAATGTCCAATATCACCACCACCAAAAAAAGCATTTAAATATCAACTATAAAAAAAAGTCAACTATATCAACTTATGTTTACAACTTAATCTGAAGGTAAAATTGTCATTAAAGAAAACCTCAGGAATTTCCTACAAGTATTGGAAATCAGCCAAGAGGTATTGTATTGTTGGTGGTGGTTGTTTTAAGAGTTTATTGACTGTTCTGATTACTTATCAGTTAGACCAATGAAAAATGTCAACCTGTCATCAAAATTAACTTTTCTACATTTCTACCCTGTACTGTTAAGTAGTCAAATTCACCTTTGGAGGAAAGATTCTCAATTGCTTTCACCTCTAGCAGTTTAGGTGGACTGTGTTTAAATTCAAAATAATTTCATTGGAATTTGCTTTATTTTCTGTCTTTTTGAATTATGTTTACAATATCTTTAATTTGCATCTTGGGATTTTGCATTCCTTTGGGTAAGCCTCTTCCTCCTCTCCCTCTGCATCTCTAATAAGCCTTGAAGATCAAATTGAGACCATGAGATTCTGAAATCGGAAAGTTTTTGCCTTTTGCAGCTTATTTGATGGGAATAAAAATGACTGATGGCACTCTCTCTTGGACCCTTTTGTTCGATTCAGCTATGATTATGGAGCCTATTAGTTGGAGTTACAACCTATTTAAGAGCAGTGCTTACCAGTAATGGGGGCCAAATGATTTTGGAAAGTTCAGATGTACTGGACTCCCTGCAGAAATGAATTCAGCACTGAACATATTGATGCAGAACCTGAACGAGGCTGCTCCAGTGGGACTGAGAGAATTGTGAGCTCTGCAAGAAATGAGTGGATAGTAGAATTAAAGATCAGATAGATGTTCGGCTCAAGGGCAGTCTCAACTCTGAAGTTCATCACAGCAATTTAATCAGGCTCAAGTAAGTATTGCCCAGAAAGGAATCAGCCTTCTGTGTGACAGGAAATAGAGTTTATTTAAAAGCTTCTTTGTTTGTAGTAATTCTGTATGGTAGGGCTTCCCAGGTAAACAGTCAAACAAGAGAATTGCTACATTTGATACATGATGGTAATTTGGTTTACCTTGGTGCAGAAAATGATAAGTGATGGTACTTTGGTTTACCTTGGTGCAGAAAATGAAATCTGGAGAAGATTTATACAAGTCATGGTCTTGTCCAGAAGGAGCACGCTACCTCAAAAGCTCCAGCTCTGCCATCTTTCAGATTCAGCAGACTAGGGTTTACCTTTGGCTGTAGCCACCTGGTGCCCCCTTCTATTGTGAAATTATTTTCACATGATATATAGGTGTTTCCTCAATGAGAGCTAGATAGCATTGCAATAAAGAGCATGAACTTTGAAATGAGGCACACCTGGACCTGACTCCTCCACTTGCTAGCTGTTATGATCCTGAGCAAGTTACTTCAGCTATAAAATGAGGATGAGCATGCCTACCTCACAGTATTATGGCGAGAAGCCAATTAAATAAAGTAACACATACCAATTGCTCAGCCCAGTGTTTGCACATAGCAAGTGCTCAATAGGCAGGGTTACTTGCAGCTCCAGTACTCTCGTCTTCTTGTCCTTCCCTCATTTGCCCGCTCCTCTGTTCTGTTCCTGAGCAAGAGTGTTCACTGCTTTAGGAATGATGAGGTAAAACCTTTGGAGGATCTTTGGATTCAGAAATCAAGAAAGAGAATAAACACTGAAGGTTTGGTGGGTGGATTCATTGTTAGGAGCCCAATCAAAAACATTCCCTCCCTCCACCACAGGTACCAACACAGTGGGGTACATAATGACATATTTTTTGACCAAGAAACTTATTTTGACAGTCAAGTTATGGTTTTGCACATAGAATGAGAAGAATATATTGGTTTTTCTTTGTTACTCACCAGATCTTAAATTTGCTCAATAATGTATAGGTATTTTTTTCTGACACTAATAAAACTTAAAAATAAGTATACTAGATCTGTTAGTCCCTTCAGGGTTCTAGCTGATAATGTGTGTGTGTCTCCATATATATATTTGTGTCCTTGTCTTTTTTTCTATATCTATTTCTCTCTTCGTGTGCATGTGTATGTGGAGAGAGATAACGGGCAAGAACCAAGATCCAAATTATCAGCTTTATGGAACTCTGATGTAAGCATCCAGTAATCCCTAAAATGTAAGATACTTAGGTAAAAGCTGTTTTGGAGAGGTTTGCCAAAGCTTTCCTAAAGTAGAGCTCCTCACCTTCTACCCCCAGTTTATACCTTGGGCCCCTAAAGAGATATGCCTGGGCCTGCATTTGACTAGTGCTAACCAACTGTGTGGATGGGGACCACAGACCCGTCTTTTGTGTGCTATACCTGCCGTACAAAGAGAGACGTTCCTGGAGAAGAATACATTCCAGAAAAAAGACAGTGGCCAACTGTTTGAAAACCTAAAAGATGTAACAGAGTAATTGTGAGGACCTGGCTTCAAACATCTGTTATCATATGGAGAAGAAAAACATAATTTCTTTTGGGGTATTATAATCCATTGTATATTTTCTCTCATACTTCAAATGCAGTTATTTGCTTAAACAATTTAATATTTGGTAAGTGCTTTGAAGACTCGGTAATGTATCAGAGCAAAATACTGTGTTAATGAACAGATAATGCATGTTTAACATTTAAAGGCTATTGTTATATATATATATATTTTTTGCGGTACCGGGGATTGAACCCAGGGGCGTTCTACCTCCGCGCTACACCCCCGGCCCTATTTTTTATACTTTATTTTGAAAACGGGTCTCACGAGGTTGCGGAGGGCCTCACTAAGTAGAGAGAGAGAGAGAGAGAGAGAGAGAGAGAGAGAACTGAGGCTGGCCGCGAACCGGGATCCTCCGGTCTCCGCCTCCCAAAGTACTGGGATTACAAGCATGGGCCACCACACCCGGCTTGTTATATTTTTTCAATTGCTACAGAGGAAATATTAAAGGGAAAAGTCAGCCGGGCGTGGTGGCGCACGCGCTGTAATCCCAGTACTTGGGAGGCGGAGACCAGATGATCCGGATTCTAAGCCAGCAGCCTCCCAAAGTACTGGGATTACAAGCGTGCGCCACCACGCCCGGCAGAATGTTAGATTAAGCTGAAATCCCAACTTTGAGTTCCTCAACAGTGCTCACTGGTGACAGTGTGTGTGTGCATGTGTGTGAGTATGAGAGAGAGGGGGAGGAGAGAGATTTATTTAGGGTGCCCGTGACTTACATGGACTTGTTAACATTTTGGCACCTGCCTTATTTCAGAATGGGGGCCCCTGTAGATTACGAATATTGTAGAATCAGAATTAATGGCAGTGTAGGCCTTTTCTAGCATGCATCTCAAAACTCTTTCAGCCTCTATCAAAGCTGCCTCCACCTTTCATTTCTTTGTCACAGCAGCACCCCCACTTCTCAGTAGCAATTTTTGTCTTAGGCTACATAGGCTGCTATCACAAAACACAGCAAACTGGGTAGCATACAAGCAACAGAGTTTTATTTCTCACACTTCAGGAGGCTGGGAAGTCCAATATGCATACACTGGCAGAGTTAGGGTCTAGTGAGGGCTGGTTTCTGATTCATAGATGGAGCCTCTAGCTATGTCCACACATAGGCCTCTTTTATAGGGCATTAAGCCGATCCATGAGGGCTCCACCTCATGATCGCCAAAAGCTTCACCTCTTACTACCATCACCTTGCGGGTTTGGATTTCAGCATATAAATTTGTGGGGTCATAAACATTAAGACCATAGCACCTGTGAAGAAGGGGAACAGGAGTGAGGATAGCACACTTGCCAAGACTTAACTGAAAGAATATGAAATCAACCATTATGAGGAGGGATTTGGAGGAAGAGAAGGAATAGAGAGCAGAACAGGATAAACATGGAGAATTGCTTCCTTCTCAGGAAACGCCTCCGTCCTGATGTACATCAGCTTTCAATATCCCTGTAGATATTTTATAGGAATTGCTACTGCTTTAAAAATTCATGCTGTTAAACACTCAGACCAGTTGTTGAAATAAACCTAACACGGTAGCTGCTATATAGATACAATATGAAATTTTTAGGCTGTTGATGAGAAGTTTGTGTTATTTATATATGATAGTAAATGCAGAAGATGGATTTGGAATCCCCAAAAAGCTACCGTTAGCGCCATTTAGAGTATTAGCTTGTGCTTTGAATAAAAATTTCAAGGTAGCTATATTGTCAGTGTATGTGTTTCTGTGGAAACTGGCTTAGATAAGGGTAGGACCAGAGAAATTGCTCTACCTGGAGAAAACAGTAATAGTTTTCTTTTGTTTATGTTTTGTTCTGTGAAAGGAAAGATTGATAGTACTTACTACTTGATTTATCTACCCTTCCCCTCACCATCAAAAGAATTAACTGTTGTGTTGATAAAACCATATTTCATCTAATTGAAGTGCCATCACTTTCAAGATGCAACATTATTTTATGTACACTAAGTAAACACACTAACAATTAAACTGACATGCCATTGATTTTAAGATGCATTCCAATTTCAGAGATGTTAAAATGTGTAAAAGTGAGTATCTTGGAATCCATAAAATAGTGTATATAATTCACTGGTGGCATACACACACATGCACAAGATAATTTGGCTATATTCTGTAATATTTTGAATCATTTTTACTGAGTTAGATTTTATTTGTCCTTTAAAGTTGCTATTAACATTTGTTTGATACAATTCATTTAACGTGGCACAAATCTGGAGTCTCCATTTAGATGAATCCTTTGGAAGCCCTCCAAAAAAGAAGGCATTTCCTTCCAAAAGGAAAAGAAAAGAGTTCTGTACAAGAAGGCAGATTGACATTAAAGTATGAGTGTTTTTTCAAAAAACAAGTAAAAAGAAGGAAAGAATAACAAAGTACAAAAAAAGAAGATAAAAGCATGTGTTCTTAATTAGGAGCCAGCAAATTGCTGTCTTAATTTTCTAAGAGAAAAGCTGATCCTTACTATTGTGTCAAAATCTAGTAGTCTATCTAATTGCATATTTTTAATTCCTCTTGAATGGTGTCTCTCATCTGTGAATCCCCCATCCATATTTTTATGTCATTTTTTCATTTTGAAATTTACTATGTGTTTATTGTAAAACAACACAAACTAACAGTACACATAATAATACTGGATGTCATATATTAGGTACTGAATAAATCACATACATCTTTCTACATTAATACATATCTTCCCAGTGTATGGCGACTGTATAATACATCATCATAAAATAAAACATTAATTTTAACTCTACTCCTACTAATGAATATTTAGATTGTTTGCAGCGTTTTTTTCACTTTACTAATGTGGCTTCCACGTGCTTTCTTTTTGTCCCACCCAATGATCAGCCTAGAATCAATTCCTATCAGCTGAATTGCTGGGTCAAAGGCTAAATGTTTGAATGTTATTGTGTGTTTTCTAAAGGGAACATTTCTTTGCCAAAATCACCACTACAGGATATCAGTTCATCTCCCATAACATCTTAGGCAACCTAATTAGTTTTAAAAGTTTTTGGTTTATTCACATTTTTAAAATCATAGTTGAAGTTGAATACCTTTTCACATACATCTGACCTTTTCAGAACGGTTCTTGACAACAGAGAACACAGGTGGTCAGGAGAAGAGTCAGAGGTCTTAAGGGACTCTCACACTGCTCCACAGGAGTCAGTGAAGTTTTGAGGAAAAATTTTCAAGTTCTTTAAAAAAGATGAAATTGATTAAAAAATATGACTGGAATGTGGAGATGGTATCTGGCCCACTCTCTGTTGGTCTGCCTTCCAGCTCTGGAAGGGAAAACTTGGCATCAGAAAGCCAAGGAAGATACCTCAAGTACAGGATTGTTTTGAAAACCTAGAGCAATAAAAGCAAAGCCCCTGCCTGCCTTCTCCTCCTCCTCTTCTTCCTCCTCCTCCTCATCTTTTTTTATTTTTTGGATGTGTGTGGGGGTACTGGGGATTGAACCCACAGGCATTCTACCTCTGACCTATACCTCCACCCTTATTTTTTGTTTTGAAACAGGATCTCCTAGGTTTCTGAGAGTCTCACTGTGTTTCTGAGGCTGTCCTCAAACTTGCGATCCTCCTGTGTCAGCCTCCCAAGTACTGGGATTGCAAGTGCCTGGTTCCTCCTCCTACTTCTCCTCTTCTTCTTCCTCTTCTTACCTTTTATTTTTTTTTTCATGTTATGGTGAAAAACTATATATTTAGAATTAGCCAGCTAGACTAAGTTTAGATGACCCCAAGTTTGTAGGTAACCTCCAAAGCATCATAATAAGGAGCCAGTGGAACATAGGCTCTGTTCTCTCCATTAGCCCTGATGAGGATACTGACCTTGGCTATATCAATGTGATAGAACTTCTTCACGGCCTGTTTGATCTGGTGTTTGTTGGCCTTGACATCCACATTGAGCACAAGTATACCATCTTCTGTCTTCATGGCAGACTCAGTGGTCAGGGGAACTTCATGATGGTATGGTGGTCAGTATTTTTTCTCTTGGGGGTGCTTTTCTGAAGATATTTGGGCTACCTCTATTGCCACAGTGTCTTGAGTCCCTGTAATATTGGTGATATCCCTCCCTTCCTCCTTTCCTTCCTTCCGTCCTTCTTCCTTCCTTCCTTCCTTTGGACACCTTTCAGCACTGCCTTCTTGGCCTTCAAAGCCTTTGCTTTAGATTAAAGGGCAGGAGTCTCCTTCTTCGCTTTTGGCACCATCTTCATGAGAAGGATCTACTCCTGAGTGCTTTCTGAGATGCATGGATTTGAAGATGGCAAAAGAGGGCTCCTTTACTCTGAGTGTGCTGCATTTCTTTAATACCACTTCCTCTTGGTTGCATCGAAATGTCATCATTGCTTGCTTTTATGACTACAAATAACTAGATACTGTAATTTGGCAGTAATTAACACTAAAATTGCTTAGTATGAGTCTTGCTGTGGTTTTCTTAGTAGGCAAATGGGGTGATTCCTTTGTGAACTTCTCTTCTGTCAGAAGTTGTTATCATCTCAATCAACATGGGAATTATATTTGGAGTAAATTCCCATTCAGTATGCCTGTACCATGTAATCTTCAGGAACCATAATGATTGAGTAGTACAGAGTGTATTTCCCACTTGGTAATTATAAAACACATTGGCTCTGAGAACCCCTTAATATCTGCCCTTCGAGGCTCAGCCCTAGTACTGCCTTCTGTTGGACAGGGTGTATTTTATAGTAGTCAGGACAGGATCGTACAGTGGAAACCCCTAGGTTTTTGGAGTCAGACCTATCTTTGCCATTTACTAGTAGTACTCTCATATTTGGAAATCAGGAGGAACATAATTGTTGGGATAACTTACTTAATGAGGTAAGTCATACATAACCACATCAATCTTGGCACATATTCATATTGCCTTCTCCATCTATCTCTGAAATCATCTTCAACTGCTTCTATGTAGTGACACCATCTTCTGAATTCCTTAAGAGTCTTGATCTGTATCACATGGTGACATTTATTTGAAACTTAATATTGATAGCTGTCTCTTTGCATTTAGATATTTCTTGGTATCCATAGTATCCTTGATTACCACATATATTCATTTACCAAATATTTATTTAGCTATTTCTTGTGTATTAGGCCTAGAGTAAGATGCTAGATTATGGTGATGAAGGGCTGTGGTCACTGCCTTTATAGAGTTTATGTTCCTGCAAGGAAGACCTATATAAAACAAATCTTGAATTGCTAAATGAAAATCATGGTGATTGATATTTATAATTCTGAGGCCAGCCTGGGGCCGGATCAAGTTATATATTGAGTATTTGAATAAAGCTAGAGGCTATGAGTGTGCACCAGCTCCTTGATCTATTTGAGCTGATATTTATTGGGTGAGTAGGAGTTAAAGTGATATTTATTGGCTGAGTAGGTAAAGGTGGGTTTGATAAGTCTTTATGCAGAGGAAACAACATGTTCAAAGACTCAAACAGAAAAGAAGCTGTTTCCGTAGTATAATAAAGGATGAGCAAAAAGTTCTGAGACAACAGAGTATAAGAAGCAGGGCTTCAGAGAGGGCAGTGGCAGAGTGAACTGGGTTGAGGCTGGAAATCTTGTTTAGGTCCATGAAGGCCAGATGTAGGATTCTGATCTTTGGTCCAAGAGCAACAGGAAGATATGAAGGGTTGAAAGCTTACCAAGGAAGACCTATCGGCAAAATAGATAAATGGAGAATTTGAAATTGGAAAATTTGAAATGGGTCTGATTAAGCTGAAATTTGGAGTCCAAGGTTCTATCTATGTCCATAAAGTCTTTTAAGAGACAAAACAAAATTCTGGAATTATATGTCCAACTATTCTTTCAACTCTAAAGCTCTATGATTATGCTGGGGTATGAGAATTTTATTTTTCAAACAACTTAAATTTTTTTTTTTTTTTTTGCGGTACCGGGGATTGAACCCAGGGGCGTTCTACCTCCGCGCTTCACCCCCGGCCCTATTTTTTATACTTTATTTTGAAACCAGGTCTCACGAAGTTGCGGAGGGCCTTACTAAGTAGCTAAGGCTGGCCGTGAACCCAGATCCTCCGGTCTCCGCCTCCCAAGTACTGGGATTACAAGTGTGTGCCACCATGCCCGGTGCAAACAACTTAAATTTTAAGACTTTTTTTTTTTGGCTGTGCTGGGTATTGAACCTAGGGCCTTATGCATGCTAAGCAAACACTGTACCACTGAGCTACACTCCAAGCCCCCAAAACATATTTCTGATGAAAAACATTTCCAACTTAAACTGAAAGGGAATCTTAGTGAAGCTTTTAAGATCTTCTGACATACTATGTTTAAAGACAAAATGATACTTGTCTTTAAAATATATTGCAAACCTTGCCTAGTGTTTTGGCACCTCCTATAATCCCAGAACTTGGGAGGCTGAGACAGGAGGATAGCAGGTTCAAGGCCAGTCTCAGCAACTTTGCGATGCCCTGTTTCAAAATGCACAAATAAAAAGGGCCTGGTGTATAGCTCAGAGGTAGAACCCCCTGGGTTCCATCCCCAGAACAAAATATGTATCAGTAAAATAGGTTACTGGATATAAATGAAGAGTGTTGGGTCCAAAGGTAATATTCCTTAGGAGAGTAGGGTTGACTATTTCCAAAATGTTGTTTAGTCCTATAATTCTGTGAGCCTGAGGCCAGATCAAGTTATATATTGAGTGTTTGAATAAAGCTAGAACCCTGGTCTCCTAACTCCAGATCCCATGCTTATGTACTTAATTTATTTTGATGTAGGATACTACTTTACTAGCATCTAGGCAGAGTCCAACTTTTCTTCAAGCCGTAGTGGAAGGGATAGGAATCATGAGCTCCAGCCAGAATGTCTTTTATTCTAAGTCAGGAAGGTGAGACCCAAAGTTGGACATATGAGCCGCCCAATTGCTAAGATTTCTCTGAGCAGACCTTTGATCATAGGGGCTTTACCCTAAGACAGAGTGTTTGAAACTCCCAGCACTGAAATCAGGATTTTTATATTAATTTCCGGAATCAAGATAATGAAGTTATTTCCTTTACCAATTGGATCCTTACCTGGATTTTCCATGAATGTTGCCTGCGTTGATTTTTTTTATTTTCTGTCCCATCTCTGCATATTATTGACTTTCTATTTTTTACTCTTTGAGGTTTGCTGGGTCTCCATACCTCTTAAACTGTGGTGAGTTTCATGGACATGGTAGAATTTAGGGAAATGTTGGGAGTATGAAGCAATCCTGTGATGGTTCATGCTATTTTTACATGTTATGTGCCTGTTGTACCAAGTGTTGGAGTTATAGAGATGAATGACACGAGGTCCTTGGTCACAGAATCTCATAATCTGGATAAGTTATTATTTATTTGCAATGTATTTCCATATATTTACTTGCTTTAGGAATGTTAGAAATACAGTATTTCCTATTAAAAAATGCCAGTTGAAGGGCAGGGAATGAATGTGGCTTAGTGGTAATATGCTTACTTAGCATGCACAAGGCCCTGGGTTCAGTCTCTAACACTGCAAAAAAAAAAAAAAAAAAGCCAGCTAAGAAATAGACAGTTAAACCATATATTACTCAGTTAATTAGCAAATTATTGGGACTGAGGACATTAAATAAGGATATAGCCTCTCCCACCATTTTTGTGTTTAGGTGACCACATTCTTCTTTTTGCTCACTTGAACACTAGAATTAAGAATCCCAAAGTAGCCAGGCATGGTGGTACATGTCTGTCATCCCAGTATTTGGGAGGCTAATACAGGAGTATTGTAGGTTTGAGGCTGGCCTCAGTAATTTAGAAAGACCCTTTTTTAAAATAAAAAAAAGGCTGGGAGTATGGCTTGGAGGTAGAATGCCCCTGGGTTCAATCCCCAGTACCAAAATAAAGAATCCCAAAGTAAAATTAAAATAGCATTCTTGCCAGGCGTGGTGGCGCATGCTTGTAATCCTAGTACTTGGGAGGCTGAGACAGGAGGATTGCAGGTTCGAGGACAGCCTCAGGAAGTAGCGAGACTCTCATCAACGTAAAGAGACCCTGTTTCAAACTAAACATAAAATAGGGCTGGGGATGTATCTCGGAGGTAGAATGTCCCTGGACTCAATCCCCAGTACCACCAAAAAAAAAAAAAAAATCATTCTCACCCACAAAAGGCAAGAAGAGGAAAGTAATATTTATCTTTAGTGTTATTTCCAATTTTACATTAATTATGTACATTTTTTACATAAAATCACTTCTAGATTTATTTGGACAAGTGAATCAAATGAGTCCTTAAGATGAAGGATAGGTAATCAAGAAGAGATGCCTTTAATATGTCATCACACACATACAAAAAGATACCTTTTTGTTAGTCTGACAAAATAATATTATATAATGAGGATTTTTAAATCCTGCCAATGAAAATCAGTGATAATACTTATATATTTTACCCCTCATGTAGTCCCAATGGTGTTTTAATCTTAGATGTTCCCAAATGTGTTGATTTGATCCTGGCTATAGCTGAAGGAGGGGGAGTTCCTGCTTCTTAGCTAAATAGTAGAATAAGACTCTAAAAAGGAGAGATGGGGGGAGGAGATCTAAACTAAAAGCTTTTTTTTAGGTGGTAGAAGGGCATAATTTTGGCCATCTTATCATGAGACCCTTATGAAAGGTATCCCCTTTATTAAAAATGTAATACTTGGCCGGGTGTGGTGGTGCACGCTTGTAATCCCAGTACTTGGGAGGCTGAGACCAGAGGATCTGGGTTCGCGGTCAGCCTCAGCTACTTAGTGAGGCCCTCCGCAACTTCGTGAGACCCGGTTTCAAAATAAAGGATAAAAAATAGGGCTGGGGGTGTAGCGCGGAGGTAGAACGCCCCTGGGTTCAATCCCCGGTACCGCAAAAAAAAAAAAAAATTAATACTTGAAGTCCTTGGAGTAGATTTCAGATTACATTCTCCTTGCCTGGACTTTTTTTTTTTTCCTGACTTTGGTCTATCTATATTTCTTAGCCTTCAGACTTTTTTTCCCCTTCTGAATGCTAACCTCTAATTGGAAATTTATTAGGTGCTCTTAAGTAACAGGGGAGGAAGGCCAAAGGAGAAGAAAATGGAGAAGCAGGAAGAAACTGAAAGAAGGCAGGAGGGGGGAAGAGGGGAGGATGGAGATAAAAGATGGATAAATGAAGACAAATGGAAGAACAATGAGATGAGGCCTGAAGGGGAGGAGAATTCTGAAACGGAGCTGGTGAGAATGCATGTAAAATAGGGGTCGGGTGGAAGATCTCCAGCAAAAGTGGTGTAAATCAATGATGAGTAAATTAATAGGGCAGTTGTGCAAATGGGACTCGCTCATTTAAACTAAGTGTAATACATCATGAATGATTTAGAGATAATGCAACCCGTAGGGCATACCTTTTAATCTAACTAAGACCTGGTAGAAAATGCTATTACTTCAAGGGTAAAAAGGCAGATCAGAACATTGGGTGTGTCTCTTCATTTAAACAGTAATAATAAGACAGATTCTGAGCAGTATGACAATCAGGCTCACAAACTTACTTTGTGATTTATAGGTACAAAAGAAGCTTAATGTATTCTGGACTTCTCCCTACAAATCCAAAATAATTCAGAAGTATTTTTAAAGTATTGTTTTGAAAAGGTTAACATGTTCTGTTGCCATAGATGGAAATTAAACTAAAATGAGTCACTGTACATAAGATGAAAGGCACATCTGAATGTTAAGTGTATTGTAGTCACAGCAGAATCCTGTGCTGTTGGAAGATGTGGGAAAGGATTGTGAGACCAGGTGAGGAAATTCTTGATCCCTGCATTCCCACTTCTTCTGTTCATATATCCATCCATCCATTCAGTCAGTCAGTAGATGTTTGTTGACAACTTTCTGTATAGAATGTACTGAGGACTCTCACAGGCGCTGCTGTTCCTAGAATTACTGTAGTAGAATTACATTATTTGAGCTCTCTTGCTAATATTCTTGTGGGGACGTATTGAGGAACAGCAAGGAGAATGTGAACACTGGATATGGAGAGAAGTGTTAGTTCATAAAGCCTTTAGGATTCCAAGTGTACTGTTCTCTTCTGATTGAGAAAGTAGAAGCTCAGAAAGATCAGTGTCTTGGCTAAAGTCCAGAGAGAGCTGGTTGGAGTATTGAAGATTAGATAGTTGTGGGCTTCTTTTCTAAATTGCTAGTAGATTCTGAGTTTTTATCTTCATGAAGGAGACTAGAGATACCATCTTTAACTATTAGGGGGTAGATGTGTGAATAGTCATAATGAGATGTTAAGTATGTAAGCACTTCTATTATAGGGAAAGCAAACATATAACTTCAATTTTCCAATAGATTCTGGGCCTAAAAACTGGAAAACAGGCTGTGTTTTTATATGCAATATCACGATATGCTTGTAAACTTTCATCTATAATGGGGAAAATTATATTATTCCAGGTTTTGTACCACATAACAAATGAGCTAAACTAAGCTAAGATTCTAGGGAGTGTAGAAATCAGCAATCTATGACAAACCTTTCCTATGAAGAGTCATGACATAAAACATCGAAACACATTGGTCACAAAAGATGTCTCAAAGCATGTCCTGTTGGTGAGCAAACACCAATTTTAAAATTCTCTCTATAAATGTTCATAATTTTGTGATTTTCTGTATGAAGGAGAAAATAATTTCCCAAGTCCATAAAGCAAATTACCACTGATTTTAAATTTTAAAAAGCACACCATTATACCAGAGCATACTCAACATGCTTTAAAGTCATGTGGGATTTTTGTGTTTCCATTTCGGGGATCAAGGATGATGTGCTTTGGAAAGGAAGCATGTCTAAGAGCTGGAAATGTTATGAAGAGGGATGTCAGCAAAGTTTACCCCTGTGTCAGTAATAAGAAGAATTTCTTTTCTGTTCTCAAATTGCATAGAGGCTTCTCAATTAGTTTTGTTTGGTCACTCACATTTGAGAGCTAACAATGTGTATAATAAAGATTCTACTGACCTCGCGTACCATAACTCCAATGAAAAATTAAACACTTTCCTCCTTCTCATTTGCAGTATGTTTTAGTTTAACCTTCATTTGTCCCTCTTTTCTTTACTCCTCATATCCCAATTCAAGTATCAGATCCTTTGACAATTGTTAACCTGCCCATCTGGGATTGTTTGGTATTAAGCTCTGACTGTAGCATTTCTTCTAATAAATTAGATTTTTTAAAGAGTGCTGCCTGCCAAGAAGCAAAGTCATTACATAGTGTGTATATTTTCAGTGTATTACTGTAAAAATCTCCTTAGCCAAACATAATAGACAGTTAAAATAAATTTGAAATAACCATGCCACCTCTAGGTTTTAAAATTATTAAGCTGAAGATAGGTAGTCTAATTTTACTGTTTCTATTTTCTTTATTGACATGGAATGATACTTGCTTTATGAAACTGTGTGTATGTGTGGGTGTGTTTTATGTCTGTAGCAGATGTATGTATCTGCCCAAATACATACTTCTCCAAAAGAAGGTTCTACAAAATTGAGCTTTTCTTTTGCAGCTGGAAATTGTTTTTATAATAACTGAACATTCTATCATCTTTGTCAATCAGCATTCTTTTTTGCCATAAAAAACAAAACTTACTTTGGCATGACCTGTGCTTAGTTTTGTAATTCCTGTGTTTGAACAGAATAAAGGGATTTATGTGAACAAGTTGGAGAATTGTATAATATCTTTTTTATTAACTGTTATACTTATTTTTACCCCAAAGAGGCATTTGAACAATTTAATAAAATTCAAATGAAGGTGTATACTAGATGGGAAGGTGAGAAAACAACTTTGCAAATTATGCATGTTCATGTGTTGCTGAGATTGTTTATAAAATTGGTACTGAGGTTTCTGGTAGCCAGGGGGAAGCAGTGCATTTTGTCTAGTCCTAAACTCTTAGAAAAATGTATCATTTGGGTTTTAGGAATCATTGATAATGTCCTCATGTACAGAGTCTCAGAAAATGTAGACATGGAATTCTTGTCACTTGTTTTAGTCCTAACCTTTGATGAAAGACATTAGACTGAAGCTTAAGGAAGCAGACATTCCTCAGGTGATGTGCTTCATTATAATCAGTACTCTTCGGATGGAGTTCATATTCCATCCCAGTCATGAACTAGATTAGTAAGCTTGAAAAATAAGATGAACTGGGGAGAGAGATTCTCTTATAAATACTAAGGAACCTGGTGAAATTTTGGTCCACATGGAAAGTCACCCATTCTCTCAGGACAGGACTACAGAGGTGAAGGGTAAACAAAACCATCACTCAGAATTTGGAGGTGCTGCTTTAGGGCAACACCATTATTTGTGGTGTTAGAGTTTTTAATCTGGTCAGAACTGAGCACTGGTTTTTATAAATCAATTTGAATTATCTATATTTTCTTCATTTCTCCTAACTCATAAAATTGGTTTTGTGAGCCTACTGGTAGACCTTCATACCCCAAAAGTTCATCTTTGCTTCTTTAACAAACATTTGTTGACTATTTCCCTTATGCCACACATTATGCTAGAATTGGGGGTGCAGTAGTCAGATTTTCTCATTTTCATGGAGTCTCAGGTCAGATATTTTGGTTCTTAAATCAATCAATATCTCTCGAGTCAGTCTCTGTCTGTCTGTCTGTCTGTCTCTCTCTCTCTCTCTCTCTCTCGCTTCCCCCACCCCTCTTTCTTTTTACTGGGAATTGAACCCAGGGGCATTCTACCTGTGGGCTACATTCCCATCCATTTTTTATTTTTTATTTTGAAACAGAGTCTCACTAAGTTGCTGAGGGTCTTGCTAAGTTGCTGAGCTGAGGCTGGCCTCAAACCTGCAGTCCTCTTGTCTCAGCCTTCCACGTACTGGAATTATAGGCATGTGCCACCGAGCCCCACTTTTCCATGTCTTTTTATGCCCTGAGATATACCATGAATATCTACACCAATTTTTTTTTTTTTTTTTTGCGG